>JAVJIF010009265.1:0-173988 GCA_038442645.1 Agave tequilana | reverse complement strand
ACCTCTTTTTACATTACTATTTTTCACTTCCAGAGTATTATAGTTAATTTTGTGGTCATGTAAATTTCATTTGTAATAAGTTATACTTTAATGCATTAAATTTTGATGTCATATAAATTTCACTTGCGGTCCAATTATAGTTTAAAACATCATTTCTGAAATAATATTTAATTTAATATTTTTTGTGAACAACTTTGTGGTCAACTTTTTCACTCTAAACACCGAAATATAATATACTTTTCCACTTACACTTTCATATAACGGGCGTGTCTGGATTCATGAAAGTGGGAGGGGAAATGGAAAGTGAGACCCACTTTCCTTGTTTGTTTTTGCAGTGGGCAATTCCTAGGGAATCACTCCACGCACTAGAATAGGGAATTGGATGTAATCAAATCATAGAAAATCAATCGCAAACACAGTGAATTACGTGAAAAACCCAAGAAGGAAAAAAACACACGGAGAGGGAGAGAGAAGCTTCACTATGTCAATGACGATTACAATAGAGTTCTCTGGATTCAGTGAACTTTATTGGCCAAGGTTACAATCACCCGGTTTTATGATTTTGATGATAACAAACATATGTGGTGATTTAATACTAATCAAGTTCACCTGATTAAGGATATTTCAGGGTTCTAAGGATTCAAGGAGTTTCTTCCTTTAAAAGAAGGTGTTGACGACTCAGAAGATTCAAACATGGGATTAAAGCTCAAAGCACTCGCGACGTTCCTAATGGAGAAGCCCGGTTGAAGATCTTGTAGTCACCTAAAGCCTTGTAAATATTAGTTTGCTAAAGTATAGCTGTAATGCTCAAGAAGTTACACACACAAAAATACACGATTCGAAATACAAGTTTTGATAATATTGGTATTTTGCATGTTTGGTTTTGATACATGTCTCATAATTTTTTCAAAATTTTATAACAAGTGTAGAACATGTATTTCATCACCTATACATTGCTACATTACCTATAAATCAATACAAAATACTTTGAAAATGTTTGAAACTCAAAGCTATCCAGAAAACTGTTTCAGGCCAAGTCGGTCGACCGTTTAACTGTTTCAGGCCAAGTCGGTCGATCGGATGGTCGACACGGTGCCCATTTCAAGCCAAAATGGTCGACGCGCCCCGGTCGACTGGCCTTTGGCCAAGGGGCGTGCACGTTTGTGCACGTTGTCGGTCGACCGCTAACCCTTACGGTCAACCGATCAGTCGACTGACTGAGAGACCCTAACTCTCGTTAGGTCGCGATCGACCTCCGTTGTTTTCCCCTTGTGATCTAAAGGGCAGTCGACCGGAGCCAATGACTCTTTTCTGGATGAGCTGGTGGTCGACCGGCCGGTCGACCGACAACTAGCCAGTTGTCTATAATGGTTATTTTTTGAATCCGTTTTTTGTTTTTTAAAAAATTCCAACAGGCATTTTTGGTTTCCAAGTGTCTAAACACACCCCAAATGACCTGGTATGATTACAAATGATGATTATTCATTTGCATATATATAGTTAGTCTCCAATTTACCTCAAGGGAGTCAATCCCTTGGACCATGAAGCGAGCTTGGTCGGACTCATCTCCACTAGATTCTTTCTCCAAAACATGTGTCGTTTGTACCTTGGAGAAGTCATGAGTTCCACACTGTAAAAGCGGAATCACAATGAGAAACAATGACAATTATCTTTACTTAGTGTGTGTCTAAGTGCCTCCTAAGGCTTGTGTATCAGACTCAATGTACTTGTCATTACCAAGATAGGATTTAGTAGTGGCAAGATAAACATGCAATCCTAAGGCTTTAAGATAAGCACTCGTCTTAAACTTTCACATATCGATGTTGGAAACATCATACATGGGAGGGGTAAGAAAATCCATGGATGTGTAAAACAATATGTTGTGCAAATACAAATCTAGATTAGCTATCTAAGATCTCACTCCTAGGTGGTTAAACTGAATATCAGGAGCGTAGGCTCTAACACCAATTGAAATACACCTAGAGGGGGTGAATAGATGTTCTTGCTAATGTAAGACAAATGATGCGAAATTTAAAACTTAATTGCAAACACACTATGTGTAACCAAGAGTGAGCCCGAATTTTCCGTGAAGGACTCTAAAACTACTCTAGATTCTCTAGATTAAGGGTTTGAGGTGCTTTAATAAGCTCTCTTGATTGAACACAAGTGTAGGCAAACACACAACAATATCTAGCATATGAATATGAACATATAAAGTAATGCAAAATATAAGAGAGATAGAGTTGAGAGATACTGGATCAAACACAAACATCAAGATATATTTTGAGGTTCGAGCCACTGCTCTACGTCCCGCCGCCTTCACACAAAGGATTTCCACTAAAATCGATCCCGCAAGATCACTCGATGCCATAACACTTACAACGAGTTCCCTTCAGAACTCTTGGACCCACAAGTCTCTCACTTGTTCCCGCAAGAACAACACACGTAAGCACACTAACTTGCCGAGGCCACACCACTTACAACTCCTCCAATCACAAGTTAGACTTGGTGATCACTTCACTTGATCACGACAAAACTCTCTTCACTGAGGCCACAACCTCTATAATTCCTCACAATATAGAATGAAAACTTATGATCACTTCTCTTGATCAAAAAAATAACTCGCACAACAAGGATCCTAAGATGATTGATATAGCAATGTGTTGCCCAAAGGCCATTAGCCCTAACTTTTGATGATTACAAACCATATGTAGCTATATATTAACAAGATTGCTTAAATGAGTTTCAGGTAAAATATAGGTCGATTGACAGCTCCTATACAAGACTCACACATTTGGAAGCCGCGAAGATTTAGATTCGAGTCTGCACACTAGAAGAGCTCAGAATCAACCAAAGACTGAGAAGACTATAATATAAGATTTGTATCTTTCATTTTTCATTTTAATTAGGATTTATATTCTATTTCTCAAAACCGATGATAGAGGTTGATAACCTTGGGATTGCCACACACACACATTTGATATTGCTTCATGCTTTCAAACAAAAATTTTATTACAAAAATTCTTATCAATTTTCAGAAGAACGAAGTTTGGAAAATCGGTTTTTTGGAAAAATGTTTTTAGTTTAGAAAAAGAAATTTTATCAAAATATAGTTTAAATTTTATTAGTGTTGATCTATGATCACACTTTGGTCTTTCCAAGCCCTATAACTTTATTTTGTATCTACCCGTCTAAAGAAAATTTATCGAAAAAAATATAGACTTCAAAAGTTTTCCCAAAACTGTTATTTTTGGCCTTGTCGGTCAACCGCACAAATGGTCGACCGCTGGCAGAGCAGAACTGCTCTGTCGGTCGCCCGGCGGTCGACCGACATGCACTAATGTTCATGTCTGCACATCGGTCGACCGTGCCGGTCGACCGCAGAAAGAGCAGAGCTCTCTGTTTGTTCCGGTCGACGGTATGGTCGACCAACAGAGAGTGGTCACTCTCTGTTTGGGAACTTCGTCGACCGTCGTCCGACCGCTTTCCCAACGGTCAGAAATCTGACCGTTGGCGGTCGCCGTCCCGACCGACAGCAGACAAAGTCTGCTAACAGGCTGCCAACGGCTATAGTTTGTTTTGTCTTTTGTTGGGTTTTCTCCTAACGAATTTTATTGGCTTTTCTAACCCTGTTTTTCATCCCCTATAATAGTGGGAGTGTTTCTACAACTCAAATATAAGATTTATAAGAGTAAAATCAAAGTTTCTCAAAGTTTAGCCTTTTAGCAAAAGAGTTTCCCTTGAGCCAAATTTTCAATCCTTTTGTGTTTTAGCTTGAAGCTTTCCCCTCCACTTCTCTTCTAGATTTTTGCACTACACAATCTCTTAAGTTTTTCTCATCATCTTGGTTGTAGGATTGTACATGTGAGCTTTGTTTGTGGTCAAGTGTTGATCACCATTTCCTCAATTGAGAAGTTGTAGAGGTTGCGGCCTCAAGCGAGCTGGTGAGCTCTAAGTTGGTGTTGCGACACCGTAAGAGAGGACAAGTGTGTCCTAAGTTCTAGTGAAACTTGTATTGACGATCTGGTGTATCAAGTATAGTGAAATCCTTCATCGTGTTGAAGGCGGGGACGTAGAGCAGTGGCTCGAATCTCGAAACATATTCTCATGTTTGCGATTGTCCACTTTTCTCTAAACTCTACTCTCTCCTTTACTTACTATTATTTGTCTACTCTCTTGCAAGTTTTAATTTGTTGTTGTTTATTGTTAATTAGTTTTTAATCTGCATTATTTGCCATTTAGTATAGCCATCACCTATTCACCCCCCTCTAGGTGATTTCAATTGGTATCAGAGCCTAACCCTAGCATTTGGTTTAACCACCTCAGGGAGATCCTCATTATTGCTATATCTATTTATTGCATCTATTATTTGTTGTGCACTATACTTATATTCAGGGCATCAGTTGACTTTTCTAGCATCAAGTCCCCACCCAAATTGATGGGTTGAACTTCCCCATTTGGAAGGTCAAAATGAACTTATTCCTAAAGTCCCTAGAGTTAGAGTTGCCAAATCTATTATCAAAGAATTTATTGAACCTCACGATGATGAGAGTACATGGTCCGAAGCAACCGCTAAGGACTATGAGGCCAATGTTAGAGCCCAATATGCACTCACTTAAGCTTTAAATGAAGATGATCTTTCCGCATCATAAATTGTAAATCTGCTTATGAAGTTGGAATGTGCTTATTGTTACTCATGAGGGACGTCGCAAGTCAAGAGATCTAAAATTGACTTGCTCCGTTCTCATATGAGAATTTCTATATGCTCGATAATGAGGCATAGATGATATGCTCACTCGTTTCACCAAGATTACTAATGTCTTATCTTCTTTAGGTGACAACATCACAATGACCAAAAGATCCGAAGGTCATTAGAGCTCTTCTCAAGTCTTGGGAAGTCAAGCAACCACCCTCAAAGAGCTAAATGATAAAGAGGAGATGGACTTCTCCGGCTTCATCGGCAATCTCAAAACCCATGAATGGAGATGAAGGTAAGAGAAGAAAGGAGATATCAAAGAAGAAAGCTCTTGCTTTCAAGGCGGCTCCATCCTCCTATGATGAAGAAGATTCATCGGAAGACTACGATGAAGATTTTGTCATGCTCATAAGAAAAGTGGGCAAAATGTTTTATAAGAAAGATAGACAAAGCAACTTCCGAAGAGAAGACCTCAAGGAAGATTTGAAAAGAAAAGGGAGGAACGGGTCCATGTTTTCATTGCAAGAAAACAGGACACCTAATTGCCGATTGCCCCTCTCTTCAAGCTACTACGTCAAGGAACGTGCAAAAGAAGAAAAAGGCGATGGTGACCACGTGGGATGACTCGGAGTCGGAATCCGAAGAGGAGATCGACACGCTCATATGTGCTTCATGGCACATGGCGATGATACTTCCAAGGTATATCTAGAAAACTCCTTAGATGATGAAGACTTAACCATGAATGAACTTGCACATTTTTTTGAAGAATTACAAAGTAGGTACAAAATTTCACTTGCTCAAAATAAAAAATTGAAAAAGGAAAATGATTCTTTAAAGAATAAATCTGAGCTTGTTTTAAATGGGAAAAATGAATTGTCTAACTCTTTTGAGAAAATGAAAAAGGATTTTGAAAAATTTAAAACTTCTTGTAAAGGCAAAAACCCAATCTCTACTTGTGTTAAAAATGAATTTTTAGATACCCAAAAATGTATTGAAGTTTTGGATACAACTTTAAAGAAATGTGCTTTTGACATGACTAAATTTGCATCTATATTTCCTAAAGGAAAATCCCAAGGGAAACATACTCATCACATGCATCTAGCACACACAAACATGCACACACGGACAAACATGCATTTATGTATGGTAAAATTTATACATGTGCACATTGTGACCGCAAAGGCCATTTAGCTAAATTTTGTTATGCTAAGCTAAACTTGTCAAATAAAAATGTTTGGGCTCGAGAAAACACTAACCCTAAAGGACCCAAAAAGATTTGGGTGCCAAAAGACACACCGAACTTAATTGATGCAGGTGCGTCGTCCTCCTCCATGACTTAGGGGGAAATGGTGCCGGGTGGTGGATGCATCAAGGCTCACCGAATACATCGTCACTTGCATCGCTATCAAAGAGGCACCCATTTTGGAGATTACCCATGGTTTGTAGCTTCTCCACCTAAATTTTTTTTATATATAGATTTGCTAATTGCATCTTTATGATAATATGCCTACATATGTAAACTTGCATATCCAATTTTCTTTATATCTTAATTTTGATTAGATTATTTATTAAATGTGTTTTGATTACTTGCCATATTTTGCTTGTCCATGTATCAAGATTTTGTAAAAATAATGTTTTATAAAAATATTGTCAAAATAGAAATTTATTTAACCAAATTAAGCAAATAAATAGAGATGGCAATTGTGCGCCTCAACTCTTATCTAGAGGAATTTCGAGGAGAAGTTCAGAACCCTTAACGGGGTATTCGGCTTCAACATCTCATGTTTATCGCTTAATTAATAAATAAAATATATTGTTAATAAAAATAAATGAAAATAAAAATAAACTTTTTATTGAGTTTTTCATGCCAAATGAGATTTCAATTTCATTCTTATAATTTTATAAGAAATTCCTTTTTAAAAGAAAATTTTTATTAAACTCAAATTTTCAAAACAATTTTACTTATCTGTTTTTAGCTATACCGGTCGACTGGCCGGTCGACCGATCTGGCCTGGCATAAGCCCGGTCGACCGGCCTGGTCAACTGTTCTATCCTGGAACAGAAAATTTGTTTTCTGCCCGTAGCCGGTCGACCGACTGAAACCGAGATTGCTCTCAGTTTCCACCGGTCGACCGGGCCCGGTCGACCGGGAGTCAGGTAAGCTATTTTTTTACCCGACTATATATAAACTCTAACCCCAGTTTCTCTCATATCTCTTCCTTCCACCGCCTCCAACTCTTCTCCTCCCTTAATCTCTCAACCCTAAACCCATTCCAACCCTTTTCCACCTCTCCAAACCTCCAATTTCTTTCACAAAAATTTGAGAAAAGTGGTTTCAGGCTCCAGATCTACTCTCTCTCTTGGGTATTTCTCTGGATTTTCAAGGTATAATCTTTTATTCCCTAAATCTCTTATTTTTCCTTGATATTTCTAATTTTATTTGTTTAGATCGTGCCATTTTCGTGCCTACTCTTGCTAATCTATCAGCTATGTCTAAAAGATCTCGTACTGAAAAGGGAAAAACCCCCCAATCATCATCCTCCCCATTTGTATCACAAAATGCATCTTATAGGTATGTCATAATTTCAACTAAAAATGTGAATTCAGGTAGGACTGTGGTGCTCAGTGATTTTGAGCACCTCAATCTTGTAACTATTCTAGGATCCAGCTCCTTAGAAAATTTTGTCACTATTAAGGAACGAGTTTATTCTGCAGTGTAATATTTTTATTCTAATCTCTCATTTGAACAAAATCACCTTAAATCTAGAGTCATAGGCAGAGATATAGACATCTTTCTTCAACAATTTGCACGTCACCTGCATCTCTCCTGTGAGGGGGTAGACATTTATAACGTCGATCTGTATGATTTTGAGTATCCTGACGGTGAGTCTGCCCACACCGTATCTACCCTGCTTCATGATGATGACAACCCTGAATTAGTTAGGAACGAGGAGGTGAAGTACTATACTCTCACCGCCCTAGTCCTGGCTAAGATCGTGTTCTATAACCTCCTACTAAAATCAGGAGAGTATAGTCATGCTAGAGGTTATGCTCCTTTTGTCATCTATTGCCTTCTGAAAGGCATTAAAATCAATATCCTTAAACTCATCATCAACTATATGACTTCTGATCATCTTCTTGTCCCAAGCAGGCACTTGCCCTTTGGGATGCTCATCACCCGTCTTTTGAAGCAGTTAAATTTTGACCTTTCCTCTGAACGGTCGATTGAACCTTCAGTAGACATCAACAACACCCTCCTCAAGAGGATGCGTCCTAGGGAGCGTCCTCCTACCCCTCAGCCGCAGCGTATCTTTCCCGCTGTTCCTGAATCCTCCTCTGGCTCTTATGCTCCTTTCGACCCCTATCTAGCCTTATCCACTCAGTTTCGAGAGCACCACCAGCAGATTTCAGCTGAGATGACCGCGCACCATAAGCAGATTTCAGCTGAGATGACCGATCACCACCAGCAGATTTTCGCTGAGATGACCGCAAACTATCAGCGGCTGGAGCAGCGTTTGGATAATGACCTCAACCATATCTGTGACTCCATTCGCTATATGCATACCTGTCTCGGCGGCATCTACCACAGGTTTGACTGGCCGGCTCCTCTTCCTCATGATCGTGCTCAGCCACTTCCTCCTTCCGGCCCTCCGTTCGCCGCTTGGGCTCCTCCCTCTGCTCCACCTCCGCCACCTACTTCTCCGGAGGACCCTGATTTTGGGAGGCATTTACTAACCCCTTTTGATGATGTCAAAAAGAGAGAGAGATTTCTGGGAGTTATTTTGGACTTGTGTTATGCTTTCTGAGTTGTTTTGGATATGCGTTATGTTTTCTAGGTTGTTTATCTATGCATGTATTTGGATTATGTTTTCTGGGTTGTTTATCTATTTAGATATTAGTTTGCTTCTGTATGGACATGTGTTATTTGTGGACATGTGATTTTGAGGTTGGCATTAACCTCCTATCTTGTATGGACACCTTTTTATTATGATATGGCAGTTATCTTTGTTATCTCCATGTGGTATATATATGGTTGGTTGTCCATTGCTTATTGTTCTATTTTTGTTCCAACCTTCTACCACTCATTTTGGAGGGTGGAGGTATTTCTGGATGGACGGAGGTAACCATATATGCATACATGTTTATATTTTCTGTATCTGTGGTATGCATGGATGGTTGGCATATGTGTTTATTGTCATATCATATATATGTCTTTGTTATGCATTTAGATCTTTATGTCATAGTCTTATATATGCATATGTTAAGGGGGAGCTTCACTTGAAGTCTCCACCCAAAATATTTGTAATAACTCCATATGTTTTCTCATCATCAAAAAGGGGGAGATTGTTGGACCAAAGGCCATTAGCCTAAGTTTTGATGATTACAAACCATATGTAGTTATATGTTAACAAGATTGCTTAAATGAGTTTCAGGTAAAAACATAGTCGATTGATGGCTCCTACACAAGACTCACACATTTGGAAGCCGCGAAGATTTAAATCTCAGAGCCTAGCACACTAGAAGAGCTCTAGGATCAAACAAAAACTGAGAAGACTATAATACAAGTTTTGTATCTTTTCATTTTTCATTTTAGTTAGGATTTATAGTCTATTTGTCAAAACCGAGATGATAGAGGTTGATAACTTTGGGATTGCCACACACACACATTTGATATTGCTTCATGCTTTCAAACAAAATTTTATTACAAAATTTCTTATCAAGTTTCAGAAAAACGAAGTTTGGAAAAATCGGTTTTTGGAAAAACAAGTTTTTGGAAAACGGTTTTTAGTTTAGAAAAAGAATTTTTATCTAAATATAGTTCAAATTTTATTAGTGTTGATCTATGATCACACTCTGGTCTTTCCAAGCACTAGAACTTTATTTGTATCTACCCGTCTAAAGAAAATTTATCGAAAAAATATACACTTCAAAAGTTTTCCCAAAACTGTTATTTTGGCCTTGTCCGGTCGACCGCAACGGTCGACCGCTGGCAGAGTAGAACTGCTCTGTCGGTCGACCGGGCGGTCGACCGACATGCACCAATGTGCATGTGTGCACATCGATCGACCGTCATGGTTTACCGGCAGAAAGAGCAGAGCTCTCTGTTTGTTCCGGTCGACCGGTACGGTCGACCGACAGAGAGTGGTCACTCTCTGTTTGGGAACTTCGGTCGACCGTCTGGTCGACCGCTTTCCCAATGGTCGGAAATTCGACCGTTGGCGGTCGACCGGCCCGGTCGACCGACAGCAGACAAAGTCTGCAGAAAGGCTACCAACGTCTATATTTTGTTTTGTCTTTTGTTGGGATTTCTCCCAATGAATCTATTGCTTTTCTAATCCTTTTTTCATCCCCTATAAATAGTGAGAGTGTTATACAACTCAAATATAAGATTTACAAGAGTAAAATTAAAGTTTCTCAAAGTTTAGCCTTTTAGCAAAAGAGTTTCCCTTGAGCCAAATTTTCAATCATTTTGTGTTTTAGCTTGAAGCTTTCCCCTCAACTTCTCTTCTAGAGTTTTGCACTACACAATCCCTAATGTTTCATCTCCTCATCTTGGTTGTAGGATGTGTATGTGAGCTTTGTTTGTGGTCAAGTGTTGATCACCATTTCCTCAAATTGAGAAGTTGTAGAGGTTACGACCTCAAGCGAGCTAGTGAGCTCTAAGTTGGTGTTGCAGCACCGTGAGAGAGGACAAGTGTGTCCTAAGAGTTCTAGTGAGAACTTGTATTTACGATTCGGTAGTATCAAGCATAGTGGAAATCCTTTATCGTGTTGAAGGCGGGGACGTAGAGCAGTGGCTCGAACCTCGAAACATATTCTCGTGTTTGCGATTGTCCACTTATCTCTAAACTCTACTCTCTCCTTTACTTGCTATTATTTGTCTACTCTCTTGCAAGTTTTAATATTATTGTTGTTTATTTTTAATTAGTTCTTAATCCGCATTATTTGCCACTTAGTATAGCCATCACTTATTCACCCCCCTCTAGGTCATTTCACAATGGAAAGCTCAAGTTTCAGTGAGTTGTGATGTAAAACTCAAGAAATCTCTTTTTAAAACACTCTTAAAAACTCTCCTTTTGATATGAAAGTTTTATCCCAAAAATATATGGAGAAAAACCCTAAGAGAGATGGAAAAACTGGCTCTAAAATATCTCCAAAATCTTGTGTAAAACTAGACAAAACAGCCTCCTTTTATAGAGATACAAAAACTAGCCGTTGGGGTAAATCCCCAGGCCAGATGACCTGTCGGTTGATCGAGGCCAGAACCAGAGAGCATTGCTTTTTTGGTCAGTCGACCGAGCCAGATCTAGAGAGTGAACTCGCTGGATCGGTTGACTGCTCGGTCGACCGGCCCTCAAGCCAGGGCTTGTGCACGTATCTGTGCACATTGGTCGACCGTTCAGTCAACCGACTTCTGGTTCGGTCGATCGGTAGGTCAATCGCTAGAAGGCCAGGTTAGGGATTATTAGGGATTAAAACTTGGTCTTTCAATATCCTATAAAATCTCATAAAATTACATAAAATCCACAAAATTAGTTCATTGAAATACTTTGAATTACAAAAATGAGTGATAAAAAATCAACATATATTACTAATATATTGAACTACTTTTGCGATAAAAATTTTTAACTTTAAACCGGAAACCATATTTTTCAAATCAATCTTCAATTTGAAAAGCGAATTTTTCAAAACTTGTTCAAATACAAAAATAAGATATTAAAACTCATTTGAAGCATAGTGTGCATGGATATAATCCAATATACATATAAAATGAAATATTTTGTTTTTGATAATTATGATCTAAACAATGTTTGATAATTATAAAACTTAAAAATCATGAACTCGAAACATCAAACTAAAATTTTCTAAACATTTGAGCCAACAATGCATATAGATGAAACTCAATATACATATAAAACGTGTAAACTTGTTTTGATGAACTTTATTCATGAAACATAAAGATATCTTCTTTGAAGCTCAAAATCAAAACGGTATTTTCTAAAACTAAAACTATTTTATAAAAACACATATGAATTGTGTGTGTGTGTGTGTGTGTGTGTGTGTGAGCTTTAGCAATCCACAACTAATCTATTATTTACATTTTATCTAAAAATTAAATCTTAACACTTACAAGTTAGGACTCAAGTTTTGAAAATCTTCTTTTGAAAATCTTCTTCTTCTTCTTGACTTGGTCCAAATCTTGATCTAAAGAGCTAGACTCCTCTTGAGTACTTGATGCGATCTTTGAAGCCCGAGCTCTTGAATCAACACGTGCTAACTTCAAAACTTGACTTCGAATCTTTTGTTGAAGCTAAACACTGATTAAGGTCTTGATAGAAAATCTGAAACTTATTGTAGCACCCCGTTCCCGAGATACGTACCAGATACGTGTCCCAATTTTTTTGATCATATTATTTCAATTTTCTTCCAGTATTTATTTTTGAGTTGTGATTGCTTATGTTATTTGGTATCGGATCTAGATTCTCAGTCTTAGAGTCAGCCCTGATCTGGACCAGGAACCCGATACCAGCATACTGCCTGATTTGACCTTTCTGGTAGTTCGATTTGACTGATTGAAAGGAAACAAAAAAGAGAGTGAGGGTATTGGTGGGAAAGATGGAGAAGGAGATGGAGAAAATGGGAAGAAGAGAAGAAAGAAAGGAAAAATAAATAGAAAGATAGGGAGAGGGAGAGTATGGAAGGAGGTGGGGGGAGGAATGGGCAAGAAAAGAAAAGAAGGAAAATTAACATTATTATTTAAATAGGGTAAAATTTGACTATTTCAGAATCACTCCGAAAAATTCTCAAAAATAAAAAATATTATTTTAAGATTCTTGGTGAAATCATATTTGAGAAATTTAATTTATTTTTTAAATTAAAAAATCCTAAAATATTCCAGCGATACTGGTCGACACCAAAATCGGTCAAATTTTGATAAATTCAAAAAACTCTCAAAAAATGTTTTTAGATAGAAAATGAGATTTTAAGAAGTAATGTGAAAGACATTTCAAAATTCAACTTCATTTGAAAACTAAAAATTTGAGAATCGGTCAGCGATGCCGATCGACATCGATTTGAAGATTTTGCAGAATAATTCTGAAAATTTTCAAAAATCATGAAAAATTAAAATAATGAAAAATATTATTTGAAACTAAAAAAATATTGATACCAATTTTGATACCAATTGAAAGGAAACAAAAAAAATATTGATACCAATTGAAATTAAACATAATAAATTTGAATGTCTAAACAAAATTTTGATACCAACTGTAAATATTTTTCATTTTGAACATATGATACCAATTTGAATTTTCAATCATAAAGTATGGGAGTACAAATACCAATTGAAAGACAAAATCAAATTTTCTCCCCCTTTATGAAATACCAACTAAAATAACGCATAGGCTTGATACCAATTTAAAAGTAATCAATTGAAACAAAGTTAAAGCTCAAGCACTAGCATAAACAAGATTTTGTGCTAAAGATATAGGGATATAATAAGCACAAATAAAACATATATATGTATGAAAAAAATACCAATAGAAATTGATATTCTTGGAAGTGAAAGCGTACATACATACAACATATATGAGTATACAAGAAATGTCAAGATTGATACCAATTGAAAGAATTCAATGATACCAATTGAAATAATAATAAGATCAAATGTATATCTCATATTATCTACCTCCCAATCATGGTTCAACTTTTAAATGATTTTCAATATAAAGCATACATGAACATGATCTCGCATCCAACCACCCATTGATGGTAGAGGTTTTCAAAAATAGATTTGAAAATGTAGTATGTTTGAAAATCTCTACCATAGTGAAGAATACGAACTAGTTATAGGAAAAACTTTTAAAACTAGTACGAAATCCTTCAAGTAAGGAATAAAACAAAATTGTTTTCCATGAAACACATGTAAATCACATGATCACTAAACACTCAAAATCCATAAAGTCCATATCATAGTCTCATGAAAACAAATCATGAGTAAACTAATAAAGTGAGTGTACAAGTAAAATGTGATACATATCGACATGAAAATATTCAATTAAGCTCATGTGAAATTCCTTGAAAACATGAAAACATGAAAAACTAGATTTTCATTACCAATAGAAATTACTTAAAAACATGAAAATCATCAAAACGATTTAAACTTCAAGCATATGTATGTCATGTACAAACTAAAGTATACATACATATCCTAAACATAATGAGTCCACAAGAGTATATGCATAAAGGCACGTGGCTCAAGGATGTATATGTATAAGCAATAGTTTGGACAAGATAGACATATACATGAAGTTAAAAAATGATGAATACAAGTCAAATGCAAGAATCATCAAAATTAGACTATACTAGTACATCAAGTGAATACAAATGAGCGTTCAAGCACAAATATATATAAAGGTCTATTTGTAGCCCACTAGTTGTACAAGTATAAATCCTAGTCTTAATGAAAACTTATCATTCAAGCAGGTAGTCAAAACATGAAGCATAAAACGGGAATCATAACCCAACATGATAAACATAATAATCAAAATATGAATTATTAAAACAAAAAGTCATAGTCAACCATATGATTAGCATGATAAAGACATGTGCATTAGATCTATGATTAACATGATAGCTAAAACATAAAGAGAACACAAAATATGGGTCCATACTAAACATGGGTGTCTCAACAACTGATCTTGTAAAGTATAAGTCTAATAAACATGGCAAAAAATCATACTAATCATGAAACAACAAAACATGATTCAACAAAACAAAAATCATAAACATCCACATGATCATTATGTATATGCATGTGCATTAGATCTAGGGCAAACATGTTGGTTTAAACAAGGTGAGAACACTAAATATAGATCCATATAAATCATGGGTGTCTCAAGTAACTAAACATGTATAACACTAATCTAATCAACATGACATAAGCATAATGAACAATAAAACAAGACATGCTATGAATAGATGAACATGAGAAGCATGCAAATAAAATGGGAGTTAGAGAATGATACCAAAACCGATGAAGGTGCATCTCTAGTTCTCCAAACCACGGTGGTTCTCCCACCAAATTCCCTTAAGAGTGAAGCATCCAAATGGTTCTCTTTTAAGCTTAGAATGCATCCACCTCAAGGCACCAATACTCTCACGTGATGCGAGAGCTCCCACCTACATCAAAAGCATAGAGGTGGTCTTTGGTACCCATTTCCTTTTGGGTCCACGGGGGTTAGTATCTTTTCTAACCCAAACAAGATTAGTTGCTAAATTTTCATGATAACACGATCATAACAAAATCTAGCAAGGTGGCCTTTTCGACCACAATGTGTACATGTGTACACATGAGCATACGTGTGATGGTGGTGACCGTGAAAAGCATGTGTATGCCGTGTAGGGTGTGCATGCAAAGATGGACCTTGTTTCTTGCGAACCAAGGTTTCCAATCGTGAATGATTCAATGTGCATTGGCTCAAAGTGGAGCCCAAACATTCAACACTTTCTTCAAAATATTTATATCTTTTTCAATAGTGGAAGATAAAGTGGAGCATGCAATAGGTGTGCAAGAAGAAGAAACTATACTAGCATGGCACACATGAGAATCAATATCAATTTTCAAAGATTCATTTTTCTTTAAAATAAGATCCAATTCTTTGTAATAGAATCAATTTTATTTTTCAAAACAAGGTTATCTTTTAAAACAAAATCCAATTTAGAAGATAAACCTCATTGTTTTTCACAACATCATTACAATCATTTTTGTTTTTCAAAACATCAATCTCATTAAGGGCAAGGTCTAGTTGAGATCTTAGTGAGTCACGTTCACTAGTAATCTCTTCCTTTTCTTGCAAAACCAATTCAAAATTAGAATACAAATCCTTTAATTCATTTTTCAAAACAAGGTTGTCATCTTTCAAAAGATTGTGTTTTTTCAAGAAATTTTCAAGTTTTTGAGCAAGTTCCAAATTTAAAGATTGAACTTCTAAACATCCATAGCAATAGGAACTAGAGCTATTATCTAATTGAGAATCCGATTGTACCTCAAGGGAGTTATTCCCTTGGACCATGAGGCAACGCTCTTCGGACTTTTCTCTCTTAGATCTCCTCATCTTGTTAATAATCCTTGGAAGTTCGGGGGACGTCAATAAGCTCCAAACTGCAAAAGCCGAGTCATAACGATCAAACACCGATAAAAGATGTTCATTAAGAGATACTCTAAGTGTTCTAAGTGCTAATGCATTAGCCTTTTTATGCTTGCTACTATTAGGGAATGATTCCATAGTGGAGGCTTGATAAACTAGATGTCCTAGTCTTTTCAAATGGCTACTCATATTGGCCTTCCAAGCATCAAATCTAATATGGTCAAACATAGGAGGGCTATCCATGAGAGCAAACTAAATGAGTGCAAATGAACAATGCAAATGAAGATTAGCAAACCAAGATCTCACTCCTAGGTGGTTAAACCTAAATATCAGGAGCACTAGCTCTGATACCAATTGAAAAATCACCTAGAGGGGGTGAATAGGTGATTATGCTAATCTATGAACTCAATGCGGAATTTAAAACTTAATGCAATGCACTCAAGTGCAATCAACAAGTGATGCACACACAACCAAGCCAAGCAATTATGAATGCACAATATGAATAGTTGCAAGGCACAATGTAAAGAGAGAGAGATAGAGAGAGTCAATGGATCAAGCACAAACAACAAGATATGTTTCGAGGTTCGAGCACCCAGCTCTACATCCCCGCCTTCTACACACGAAGGATTTCTAATCCACTAGCAAGTCCACAAAGAACTCTCACAAGGAGTACCCAACTCCTCTCTTTACAACCACAACCTCCTCCTTGAGGCAAGCTCCAATCCAACAAAACAATCACCTCACAACTTGAGGATTAGCACAAAGCAAACAAGGATCACCTCACCACTTGAGGGATACAACCCAATAGCACAACCTCCTCAACACAATGAGGGAAAGGCACAAAGCCAAGCTAAGTTAGGGTTTTTAACTTGGTGGTCTAACAAACAACCACAAACAATTTCTTTCTCTCACACAATGATCCTATAGAAGAGATAGTAGATTTTAGCTTAAGTGTGGAGAAAACCAATGGGATGGAAATCAAAATCACAAAGAAAAATCCTTGGGAAAAACTGAAACCAAGATATAGAAGATGAATCAAAACTCTTTTCCCAAAACCCCTTTTCTTTGGTTTTTCAAACCCTAGCAAAAACTCCAAATAGATTGTTCAATATGAGTTCAAAAACTTCTTTTGATTGCTGTGAAAACACCAGAGAGTAGGGAAAAATTCGCACAAAAATTCTTAGAGAAAAACTCTTTCCAATGGGGTATTTATAGCCCCCAGAAAAATATAGCCGTTGGCAGCAGAAAATGTCAGAAATACACTGCCGGTCAACTGGTCCGGTCGACCGTCCAACGGTCAAATTCTGCCCGTTGGCAGCTACCGGTCGACCGCCCGGTCGACCCAAACAAACAGAGAGCTCTGCTCTCAGACCCGGTCGACCCTGACGGTCGACCGTCCAGTGTCTGCCAAACGTGCACAGATCTGTGCACGTCGGTCGACCGACCCGGTCGACCGACTTCATGCCAAGTCGACTTGGTCAGAAGACTAGTCGACTGGTTGAAGCCTGGAACAGAAAACTGGGTTAGAAACATGTTTAAAAATTCTTTTATCTTTTCTAAAAATCACCAAAAATAGTTTTATCATTTTATATTGAAATATAAACTTGTGATAGAAATTTCATCACAAATAACAAACATCTTGAAACATTTTTGAGTCTTATTATTTTTACCAAAATCCAAAACTTGTATTTTCTAAAACTTGGATTTTTGAATAGAAAATACATTTTGTTCAAAACTCATCCAAATACAAAAGCATGATATTAAACAACATTTAGGCATGATGTATATGGATATAATCCTATATACATGAGACATATATATATCCATGTTTTTGTCATTAATTCCAAAAATAAGTTTTGTTAAAACACAAAACCTAAAACATATGAATAGGTATATCAAAGTAAGTTTGTCTAAGTAGTTGAAGCATGCATGTATATAGAACAAATCAAATATACATTAAACCATGTAAACTTGTTTTGAATCTATCTATTCATGAAACCAAGATCGGTTAAACCTAAAACCGAAAAACCGAAAATCAATATTCAAAACATGAAACGTGTGTGTTGTGAACTTGAGCATTATCATACTTGTTGACACTTAAAAAAGACAAGATTCTCATTGTCCGAACGATGTCTAAACTTGTTGACATTTACAAAAGACAAGGGACAGACGAGCTGAAGACCAGTTTTCACCCACCTCCAAGGGACAAGGAAGCGATGGACTCCACTGATCCAGCAAGCAGAACAGTGAATCCGGATTGTTTCTAACAGACCTCAGCAGGTCTAAAATGCTAGCATTTAGCATTACATTAGCCCAAGGAGATAGCCTCGCTTGAGAGACTAACATCATCCAGAGCACCGCCAGGAAGCTAACTGATAGCTTCGCCGAAAACCCTCTTTTCGGACTTCGCCGAAGACCCTCTTTTCGGACTTCGCCAGGAATTGCCTCTAGCTCCGCTATGAGCCTCAAAGCGGGCAGCTCCGCCATCAGCCTGCTATGGTCAACCTTTGACCAATCAAATCTCCTGATGAGATCGGATTCAATCTAATCAAATCCAATCAGGATTCAAATATGGCAGGTGATTGCCACAATCTCTTGACTCTCTTGAAACGAGTAAGAGGATCAAGGAGAATCAATCAACGATATGGAAAGGATCATAACATATCGGAAAGATCAACCGATTTGCCATTTTCTAGCTCCGCGGAAGCTATTATAGCCTCGCAGCAAGGCTACTTTCCAGATTCAAACAGATTCGGTTCAATCTGTTTCTATATCTTCAAAGGGGACGATTATACCTTACTTTCCCTATAAATAGCCCGTCAGGGGCACAAGGGAGAGGCATCGGATTGCAGAGGAAGGAGCCATCAATTGCCTTCTGATCGCAAGAATCGATCAATTAGCTTCTTCGACTGAGGCTTCTTCATAACGCACCGTGCGTTCTCGAATTCAGAGACCTTTTAGAGAATTGCTTTCTCTATCCAGGGTGTTGATACCCTAACATCGTCCTTCTTCTCAAGGAATCTCCGGAACTAGGCGAGAAGGAATTCCTTATCGAAGGCGATTTTGAGAAGCAGCAAGAGGGTTCTACCAATCCTCTATTCTCTGATTCCCGGAACCAGGCGAGAAGGGAATCTCATCGCTCGCATCGTCAAAGGGACAAAGTGGTCGCGCGCTGACCAGACTCCTATCGGCACACTTCTCCAGAATCTCTGAGGGGATCTACTTGTAATCTTTTTAAGAATACTTGTAATTTAGCTCCTCAAACTCTTTTTTGTAAGTTTTCCCCTTTGCAAACATAATGGAAAACAAGATGGCGACTCCGCTGGGGAATGTATTCTCCTCTGCTGAGAATCAAGTGTCGCAATGCGACGAACAGACCTTCGGGTCTATCTCTGAATTCAGAAAAGCCGGTGCAGCCAGATCTTCTCTGGCTAAATCTTCAAGCAAAGTCTCTGCGGAGACGGAAAAGGTTCTCTACAAACCTGCCGCGGTCCTCTGGCGCAACAAGGAAACATGTCCGCAGCCTAGATCCTGCACTTTTGAGAACCTGGTTATCCAAATTGATCAAAGAAGATTTGAAGAAGTCCTCTCTGGGGGTGGCTTGATGCTTCGAGCACGGAAGCACAAGAAGGTCTTCATGGCCAAGGTTTCAGATCAGAAACCAGAGGCAGAATTTCGCCAACACCCCACAGCCCCGCTTGTGGCTATTCAGGTTCCTTGCGAACCTATACATCCTCTGTCAAAGCGGATATGGAAGCCTAAACAGAAGTCCTCTGCTGAAGCTTCAGGCGTAGCCTCGCCAAAGCCGCGCCCCTCTTATGAAGAAAAAGGCAAGATGCCCGCCTGTACCAACAATGCTGCCAACCATAAAGTCAAGACGGCAATCATACCGTCTCCTAGTGCAGCAATGCCTACCGCTAGCCTTGTCCTCACAAGCAAGGCTATTGTACCTCGGCGTACTCATCGGGTTTACAGCCGCGAGGCTAGAACCAAAGCACTATTCGGTGCTAATCCTTTCCGCAGGACTAAGGGGAACGATGCGTTGTCCCATATACCAGATTATTCAGGCCCCTACAGGGCCGACCTGCGAGGATTCTTGGCGGACAAGCGGAGATTAAAGCATTTCCAGATTACTTCCTCCTGTTGTCGACGAAGTGGATGCCAGTTCGTGATGGTCCATTCTATGCAGTGTCGGTTACGACCGACCCTTGCCACCTCTCCATATCGGCGATCAGTCTTTGATCGACTGTCTGCGCGCATCCCGATGAGGCATCCCAAAAGGAGCGGGCCACCGGATCCAGCCTCTGCATCCGTCAACATGACCGGAAGGGGGCGAGAGCCGCGCGGAAGAAGTCAAGCCTCTGACGACACCCCTTTCGGCTCCCCAGATCCGGACTACTGCCCAGGCTTAGCTGAAGTCTTGGTGCATGAAGAAGGTGTTTTCCGAAACACCAGATTCAGGGTAGCGATACCCTATAATTATGAACAGCCTTCTTCCTCAAGGGCCCTGATCCCGCCACAATCCGGACGATCACCCCAATCGTCTGACGGAGAAGATGGAGACAGCGGGTATGCTTCTTCAGCAACAGTCAGTTCCGTGCGAACGGACAAAGCATCGGTTAATATGGCCGATAACGCCAATGACGACCTTCGTCGGCGTTTGGAGGCTCAGGAGCAGACCTCTAGAACTCAGCAAGAGGCCCTGAACAATATTCAACAGATGCTCGCTCAGCTCCTCAGCAACCGGAATGATGATACCGGAAGTAATCATGACGAGGAGGGGCATCTCAGCAATGATCCGCCCAAGACGGAGAAATCTAAGGGAGGCTCTTCCCTGGATGCCGAAGTCCTTAAAGGCCTTCAAGCTCAAATTTCATCCCTGGCTCAAAAGGATGAATTGAAGAAAGTGGGGGTAGTCCGTCCTTACCCACTGGAATGGGATTCGGTGTCATATCCGCCAAAGTTCAAACCACCAACGTTGCACACGTATGATGGTAAGAGCTCGCCCAATCAGCACATCTACTATTTCCGGTCTCAGACCGGTAATGTTCTAAACAACGACGCCATCATGGCTAGGTTGTTCATCGGCACCCTGAAAGGGGTAGCATTCGACTGGTTCCGAAGCCTTCCTCAGGGCTCTATCAATTCCTGGGTCGACCTGGAAACCCGGTTCCTCTCTCGCTTCTATGAGGACGATACCGAAGTGACCATGGATAAGCTCCTTTCCACTGTGCAGAGGAAAGGCGAATCTGTCCGTGAATACATTGAGCGGTTCAGAAATCTATCTCTGATGTGCCCAGCAGGGATGCCTTTACCCATGCTTTTACAAACATGCAGACATAACTTCTCGGATCAAGTAGAAGTTCGCATGGGGGCTGTCAAGGCCCATACTTGGAAGGAATTGGTCGAACAAGCTGAGATAGCCGAGAAATCGGCTAAGAAGTTCGAGCCATCCGCCCCTAGAAGCAAATGGGGCACGAACAACAAAGGGCGTAGCGATCTCCCGCAGTCTTCCCAAGCTAAAGGGAAGGAAATTATGTCCGTCGAACTGACCGGGGACATGCAGTCAAAGGCCAAGAAGAGCGGCGTCAACAGCCAAGAGCCCAAGTTTCCTCCGAAGTAGTACTCCTTCAGAGATGACCAGGTGGTCACGATATTCCATCTGCTCCATAAAGGGAATAAGATGAAGCTGCCAGATGCTCGGCGACCTAATGAGATAGGGCGCACAAATGACCCTAAATACTGCCTCTACCACAGGATGATCCACCATCCTACCGACAAGTGCTATGTTCTTAAGGATAGAATTCAAGCCTTGGTCGACGCCGGAGTCCTCACACTGAAGACGGAACAGAAGAAAGTCACTGCCAATATGGTGACTCTTGAGTTCGGCACTACCCAGAAGGTCATGGTTCCTGACGGGACCTATCCAGCCCCGATGCCACGGCTAGAAGTCAAGCATCCTCCAGCCATGACTCAATACAACAAGGGTCTCGTCCCTTTGACATTGGAGACAGGGGAAGTTATGTGGATACACCCTGACCTCGTCCAAGACGTACAGCAGACGTCGAACGACTCCAGCAGAAAGGGCAAGTCCTGCAATGTCATCTCTGTCCTGCCAGACGATGGTAATCTTACTTCGGCTTCCCTCAGCGATTCTGAAGAAGAAAAGCATGCCTGTACAGCGCGGGCAGATGCGCCTCAACAGACGGGCACCCGGTCTGGAAAGTCATATCAAAGGCAATATGACAAATCTACTGACGAGATACAACGGCAAACGACATCAGTACCAATGCCGGCATCCACTCCAGTCCTGACCAAAGGGAAGGAGAAGCCTAAGGAGGTGCGATTCGACCATGTGTTGAAGAAACCGCCAGGCCAAGGGTTAGCCACGCCCTTTCGCTTTGATATATTGGCCCACTTAGCCAATATCCCGGCTCGTATCACAATACACGAGCTTCTTCGTCTCTCTAAAGAGACGAGAGAGGCACTCAGAGATGCGCTAGCCAACTCAGAGTCCTTTCTGACATGCATGCCTGAGATCCCTGGTGATGAGATGCAGCCTCCCTACTCATTGGCCTCCAGCTCGCCCAGGGAATGGGGGTACGCTACCTTGAAGCTTATGGCGATTCAAAGCTGATCATAAATCAGGTTAAAGGCGAATACGAGGTCCGTCATGAGGACTTGGTGCCTTATTATCACACAGCCATCGAATTGGCTAGCTTATTTGAAGGCTTCTACATCGGGCATGTGTCCCGATCCCAAAATACCAAGGCGGATGCTCTCGCTGCATTAGCGACGACGCTAGCCTTACCGGCCGACACCGAGTATCACCTCACAGTCGCAACCCGGCATCTCGTATGCTCTAAGCATATGCTAAGGATCCAAGAGGTCCATAATATCTCCGTGGATCTTGAGCCGAGGGATTGGCGCTTCCCTCTCATTGACTACGCTCTGCACGGTCTGCTTCCAGATGATCCCAAAGAAGCGGCGTCCATCAGACGAAGGTCGCTCCGTTTCTACTATGATCCCACTTTGAAGACACTCTACCGTCGTTCATATGACGGTGTCCTCCTCCGCTGTCTCTCTCATTCAGAGGCACAGGAAGTGCTTAAAGAAGCACATGATGGTATTTGCGGAGCTCACCAGCCAGGTCCAAAGCTTAAAGACAGGCTGCACAGACTTGGGTACTACTGGCCGACCATGATGGCCGATGCCACCCAATACGCACGAAGGTGTAAGGCGTGCCAGGTCCATGCAGACTTCATACACCAACCTTCGGAGTTGCTCCACCCTACTGTTGCTTCATGGCCATTTGAAGCATGGGGAATCGATGTCGCAGGGCCAATCAGTCCCTCTTCGGCAAGAGGTCATCGGTTTATCCTGGCAATAACCGATTACTTCTCAAAATGGGCAGAGGCCACACCGTTGGCCGAAGTTAAAACCTCCAATCTGGTTAGCTTCATCAAACACCATGTCATCCATCGATTTGGTGTCCCCAGGCGGATCATCCATGACAATGGTCCTCAATTCATAAGCCAAGGATTCTATCGGTTCTGCGATAAATACCGAATTCAGAATATGGCTTCAACAGCTTACAATCCTGCTGCCAACGGCTTGGCAGAGGCATTCAACAAGACAATCATCAAGCTGCTCAAGAAGTTTGTCTCCTCGAACAAGCGAGATTGGGACGAAAAGCTCGGTGAATGCCTTTGGGCCTACCGGACTACGGTTCGGACACCGACAGGCAATACGCCTTTCTCCCTGGTATATGGGTGCGAAGCGGTCATCCCATTGGAAATCCAGATGCCATCATTACGGGTAGCCTTGACTACTAAGATGACATCAGAAGACAATGATCGCCTGCGTCTTCAAGAGCTCGAAGCCCTGGACGAGAAGCGGCTGCAAGCTCAGCAACATATCGAGCTATATCAGGCTCGGATGTCAAAAGCCTTCAATAAGAAGGTCAAGCAGAGAGTCTTCCACAAAGGAGACCTAGTCTTAGCCGTCAGACGACCGATGATTATGACGCACAAGACCAAAGGCAAATTTCAGCCTAAATGGGAAGGACCGTTTGTGATAGAGACAGTCTATTCAAACGGAGCATACCGCCTTACAACTGCAGATGGCGACCTCCTCATGATGCCGATCAATGGCAAATTCTTAAAGAAGTATTATCCTTAATCAAGGATCTTGCTCTCGATCAGGTTAACATTACACCTCTGATCGAGATCCGCGCGTCCGGAATGCGCACAAAGAGAGCCTCTCTCTCTTTCTCCAAGCATGTCAAACCTGTTGATAGCTGGGGGTTTGCTTAAAATCCCAAGGGACCCGTTCCCACTTGATTCCCTCTCCAAAATCACCTACCAATTCTCATCCATAGAATGGTAGGACCACATATATTCCGCTGTTACGTTAACAATAAACCTATGACAGCAATCCCCTCGTTTCTCTCCAAGAAAATGAGACCTCCAAAATCACTTACCAATTCTCATCCATAGAATGGTAGGACCACATATATTTCACTGTTACGTTAACACTAAACCTATGACAGTGATTCCCTCGTTTCTCCCCGTGAAAACGAGACTATTCCCAAACTCCATTGTTATTGAGCTTAGTGGCGTCTTAACCGTTATGTCATTGCGACCTCTGAACCAGTAGACAGCTAAGTCTCAATCCCGAGTCCTGTTGACATTTACAAAAGACAGGTCTCGATACTCGTTGACATTTACAAAAGACGAGTATCACCTATTGATTGAAGCTTGGTGGCTTCTCAACCAGTTATGTCATTGCGACCTCTGAACTGGCAGATAGCCAAGTTTCATCTATTATTGAGCTTAGTGGCGTCTTAACCGGTTATGTCATTGCGACCTCTGAACCAGTAGACAGCTAAGTCTCAATCCCGAGTCCTGTTGACATTTACAAAAGACAGGTCTCGATACTCGTTGACATTTACAAAAGACGAGTATCACCTATTTTGAGCTTAGTGGCGTCTTAACCGGTTATGTCATTGCGACCTCTGAACCAGTAGACAGCTAAATCTCAATCCCGAGTCCTGTTGACATTTACAAAAGACAGGTCTCGATACTCGTTGACATTTACAAAAGACGAGTATCACCTATTGATTGAAGCCTGGCGTCTTAACCAGTTATGTCATTGCGACCTCTGAACTGGCAGATCGCCAAGTTTCATCTACCATTGAGCTTAGCGGCGTCTCAATTGGTTATGTCATTGCGACCTCTGAACCAGCAGACAGCTAAGTCTCAATCTCGATGCTTGCTGACATTTACAAAAGGCAAGTATCTCCCCTTTTTAGCCCCGCAAAGGGCTGACTTCGAGACTGGCAACATCTCAATTGGTTATGTCATTGCGACCCCTGAACCAACAGACAGCCATGCCTCATTATCCAAACAAACAACAGACGGTGGCCATGGACCAAGCGAACGGCAGGCAGCAGCACATTCGGGTGAACAATGTCACCCGAAGAAGAAGGCACGACACACTTCTTTAACCAGATGGTTAAGAAGCCAGCCAGCAACGCCTTGCGAGACATAGGCCGACGGGCCTGATGGTGAAAGCTCCGAAGAACATCACCCTTCTCGAAAGGACCATCATCTTCTGTCACGACGATGTCCTTTTCAGCACGCACCTCTATCCTCGCCAAGATGTCTTCTTCAGCAACTCCGCAATGAGCTGCCTCGGGCACACTAGTCATGTCCGGGAACAAGTAGTTCCCCCAGCTCTTCAAGCTCTTCGAGCTACCTTTGCCACCGGTGTGGATGCTGGAGCAAATGTGCAAATGGCACACCAATTCCCGATATGTCTCAAGCAAAGCAGGCTCTTGCTTCTCCAAGAGGGCCAGCTCCGCCTCACACGGAAAATACTCTTCATATGGAAGAGACCCGAAGGGCAAAGCAGAGATCTCTCGCATCTCATGCAGGGCCATGCCCAATTCACCAACCGGGGTGAAGAAAGTCCCCGAGGCTGGGCAGTACAACTCAAGAATGGCGTAGAAGCACGCCACCTTCATCTCAATGCCGTAGCAGGTCGCCCTGACGGCCTCATAGAGGTTCAACCTCTCTAATTCCCCCTCAAAATGATTGAGGATATAATTGGTCAACTCCGCCCACCATGACCTAGGAGGGTGGACCCAACCAGGAGCCCTGAAGTCCGTGGCGGGATAGTTCCCGTCAACTTCGCAGAACTGAGTGCCAAAGGTCGGCGCCGCAGCTGGATTCTCTCCTACTGGAAGGTCCCTCGCCACCTTCCCAGGGTATAGCCCTATTATGCTACAAGGATAGCCCGCCCTCGAATAGCCGGTCTGGAATGTCAACCTCCCGACACTTACAGATTCAGCATTTAGGCTCACGCCCCACGCCATCTTCCGAGCCTGAGTCACGCTCGCGAAGGAAGACAAAGCGAAATGCCGCTTAGTAGACGGGAGATAGAATCTCTCGCCGTCCAACTGGAAGATCCACTGGCCTTCACCGGCCTGTAGCTGGCGATCGGGATCAGGTGCAGCATCCCCGAACATGAAGTCAGGCTTTTTGTAAGCCTGACGGTCGATATCTTCCAACGGAGCCGTAGTCAAAATGCTCCGCATGGCCTGCGGGCCACCACTCTGAATGAGCGTATCCCGTACAAGGGGGCTCGGCTCACTGAACAAGGAAGCCTGCCCGATGAACTGCAAGCTGATGCTCCCTGCTCGACTGGTTAAGCCAAATAGACTGTTCTGGAGGCCGGAGGCGTGATGCACTGCAAAAACAAAAAGAAAATGAACTATGATTAGTTCACCAATCAAATCGACGCGAAGACACAAAAATTCGCTAAGGCATAGCCTCGCCCAGTAAGCAGGGACAGCGGGATAATAGCTTTGATAAAAAGCTTCGCTTCACAGATAAGACTGCATCTTTGCAAGAAGTGGCATAGCCCTAAGGGCTGGCGTCATCAAAAGGACGTTATGGATAACAGTCACCCTTCGTGGCCACAACTGAAGGCACACGACCCATATCCTGTTCCTCAACAGGATGAAGATTGCCCAAGCAATGGCTTCCTATGGAAGCCCAAGAGAAGAACTGTTCAGTTCTTACTTCCCTGGTGCAAGCAAAATAGGGAAGTTAAGGGAAACGAGTTCCCTGATAAGGACAGATCATATTCGATCGTCCTAATAGCCGAGTATCGACTCCAAAGGATGAAGACCACTCTCTAATCAGATTAGAGAGTCTCTTACCAGCGATCGGTCGCTCAATGAACGGAGGAGGGCCCTCCGCTGCAGAAGTCGCTGCTTCCTTTCCCGCTCGTCTCTTGGGCGCCATTGAAGAATTACAGGAGTTTTTGAACTCTTGAAAAAGGAAGAAAAGAAGAGTCAAGTACTCTGGAAAATTCAAAGAGAAATGATGATTTTCTCTCAGCCCGATCGGGCTTTTATAGGCCAATCAGCGCCTAAATCAAGGCCTCGAAAAAGGGCACATGCCGCCGTTTCGAATTAATTCGAAACAGTGCCCGAAGCGCCTGAGGCGCTTTCCCAAAAGCGACGGTTCAATCCCACTAAGGGGTTAACTCCGCACAAGAGCAAAGTGCGGACTTCGCGCAATCCTTCAAGGACTTAACCGAAAGGTTTGAATTAGCCCTCTAAAGAGGCGCTGACGTGACAGCCTCGCAAAGATCATTCAAAGGAAGGGCTATGCCCGTGCGCAGTTTAGCCCAGCAATGGCCAAACTCTCAGTGAAGCAAGCAAAAATCAAATGATCAGACAAAGAACTTTCATTGATCTAAAAGCAAAGATACATTTGATATTACATCAAAGTTGTGTTTCATACAACACACCAAGTTGCCTAGCAAGGCCACTTGCATAAAAGGCATACAAGCGGTTTTATCTGCTTCCAGACCAGATCAACTGGACACGAAAGGCCTTCCTCCTGCACAAGGCTGTAACCAGTTCTGCCACCGGGACACGGTCATTTTTCTCCACAAAATGGCGGGTCTTATCAGGCCATTTTTTTTTGAAGCCTGGCAATAAAAGCTTATCGCCGCCAACACGTCAGATCACCTATAATGGGAACTAGTTTTGATGCTAGTAATCTGACGGGTGTGAGGCCCACTCCCCTGAAGTGGATCGTCCCCGACGAAGGCCACCAAAGTTGAAAGTCGGCAACCAGCCTCACCTCAGATCGAATCATCTCGGATAAGAGGCTGCCAACAGCCTCTGGGACGCGCACCCGCTGCCCCGAATTGTTCCTCCTGCTTAAAAGTAAAGCTTCAACCGGGGAAGCATAAGGCAATTTTATGGCTTCTTCCATCAAGTCACCAGACTGGCAAGCATAGCTCACTGCAAGGCAAATTGGAGTAAGTTAGCAGTCAAGCACAAAAACATTAAGTCAGATTCTTCAGCGGCAAAGTAATCCGACTTCAGTCAAAGCAGAGGATAAGCCTCGCCTGCACGGCAACCAGGGGCTGGCTCAGCAAACGCCAAGTCCTAGCCTCGCCTATACGGCAAAGTCAGACTGATCTTGTGAAGAACAGTCTCAACCTCACCAATATGGCAAGACTGGCTCAACTATTGAAGAAGCCAAGTCCCAAGTCCTGCCTGTGCAGCGGACTTAACAAGCAACGATCTTTCACTGATCAAGCCAAGATGATAGCTTCACAGAAAACTATGATGAGATCCTTCTCTGCAGCAGCCAATTGCAAGATGAAGAACAAGGGAAGCTAATCCCTGAAGCGAGCTGCCAAAGCTAAATCAAGGGAGATGAGTTCCCTAAAAGCAGTGAAGTCTTTGAATGATCGAGACTTACTGGTCCTTGGCCGGTTAGACAACCAGAGTGGGTTTTCCTACTAATTCAGAGATCTGAGTATCTCTCACAACCAAGAGAAGAGAAGAAAGGCAAGGCACTTCTCTTCAGAGGACCTCAAGTGTCCTATTTATAGGCCCCATGGCCTGAGTGCGATCACCTCAAGCGTGGAAGCACGAGCGCATTCAAGGCATTTACTGCGCCTTGATAACAGGAACGGTTTCCATTGGAACCGTACAAGGGAAGAGAACGTCTCCCTCATAAAAGGCACTTATTGCGCCTAGAAGAAAGGGAATATCCTCCCTTGGAAACGTGCAAATCGGAGAATATCTCCCTCGATCAGCATGAAGAAAGGAGTAATCCTCCTCGTAACTGGCCCACGGCAGTTGGCCTCGGGAAAGCGACAGATGTTCCAGAGCGAACTTACCTAGCCGCGAAGCTACCCAGACGCGAGTCTACATGATTCCTCGGCGAATCTACATCCCAAAGCAGGATTGAAGGCGAAGCTGAACTCAACCATCATGGCGATGTTCATACTCCACACCACCATCACAGCAGTTCAAAGTATTTCGAAGTCTGGGCTATTGCAGACTTTCGAAAACTTTGAAGGGGTCTTGTTGACACTTAAAAAAGACAAGATTCTCATTGGTCCGAACGATGTCTAAACTTGTTGACATTTACAAAAGACAAGGGACAGACGAGCTGAAGACCAGTTTTCACCCACCTCCAAGGGACAAGGAAGCGATGGACTCCACTGATCCAGCAAGCAGAACAGTGAACCCGGATTGTTTCTAACAGACCTCAGCAGGTCTAAAATGCTAGCATTTAGCATTACATTAGCCCAAGGAGATAGCCTCGCTTGAGAGACTAACATCATCCAGAGCACCGCCAGGAAGCTAACTGATAGCTTCGCCGAAAACCCTCTTTTCGGACTTCGCCGAAGACCCTCTTTTCGGACTTCGCCAGGAATTGCCTCTAGCTCCGCTATGAGCCTCAAAGCGGGCAGCTCCGCCATCAGCCTGCTATGGTCAACCTTTGACCAATCAAATCTCCTGATGAGATCGGATTCAATCTAATCAAATCCAATCAGGATTCAAATATGGCAGGTGATTGCCACAATCTCTTGACTCTCTTGAAACGAGTAAGAGGATCAAGGAGAATCAATCAACGATATGGAAAGGATCATAACATATCGGAAAGATCAACCGATTTGCCATTTTCTAGCTCCGCGGAAGCTATTATAGCCTCGCAGCAAGGCTACTTTCCAGATTCAAACAGATTCGGTTCAATCTGTTTCTATATCTTCAAAGGGGACGATTATACCCTTACTTTCCCTATAAATAGCCCGTCAGGGGCACAAGGGAGAGGCATCGGATTGCAGAGGAAGGAGCCATCAATTGCCTTCTGATCGCAAGAATCGATCAATTAGCTTCTTCGACTGAGGCTTCTTCATAACGCACCGTGCGTTCTCGAATTCAGAGACCTTTTAGAGAATTGCTTTCTCTATCCAGGGTGTTGATACCCTAACATCGTCCTTCTTCTCAAGGAATCTCCGGAACTAGGCGAGAAGGAATTCCTTATCGAAGGCGATTTTGAGAAGCAGCAAGAGGGTTCTACCAATCCTCTATTCTCTGATTCCCGGAACCAGGCGAGAAGGGAATCTCATCGCTCGCATCGTCAAAGGGACAAAGTGGTCGCGCGCTGACCAGACTCCTATCGGCACACTTCTCCAGAATCTCTGAGGGGATCTACTTGTAATCTTTTTAAGAATACTTGTAATTTAGCTCCTCAAACTCTTTTTTGTAAGTTTTTCCCCTTTGCAAACATAATGGAAAACAATACTATTCTAATCTTTACAATTTGGATCTAAACACAAAACTAAATTATGGTACCGATGTCTTCTTGTAGAGCGCAAACTCCAAGCCGACTCGATCCAAAACTCCTTGATCCACCGAGTAAGTGCTATATATGATCTTTGACGCTCGGGCTCTTGAATCAACATGTGAAAGCTTCCAAATCATCTTGTTGAAGCTAATCACCAACTAATAACTTGATTAATGATCTGAAACTAAAATCACAAGATTATTAGTACACATAACTACATGAGTTAATCATCATCAAAACTAGGGTGGAAGGCCTTTGGGCCAACAATGTGCTCCTGATATCTGACTAGCTATACACTTGATCTATACTTGAGAGACCTGTGATACAATACATTATCCTGCTCACCATACCTGTGCTACTTTGTTACTTATTTTTGGGTTTCCATACTGTTTTATTATTCTGTTATTGTTAAGGCAAATTCAGGTTATATAAACTCAGATTACAGTGACGTGAGGTGTAGGGTATATATATGAGGGTTTCCTTATTTGGATTATTCCTTCGATGCACTAATCTCACGAATCGGTAATGTGAGCTTGTATAATTGGTTTTCCTATAGTTATTTTACTTACTGTCTCATTTCATGCTCATATGTGCTTATATTCACGATACACCTTTCTAGTACACGTGTGCCTGATATGCACGCCACATGGCTTTATCATATGTATTCGCCGGGTTGCATCTGACAACCCTAGATCCTCATGTCCAGATCCTATAGACCGGACCATGGTGGCCTTACTGTAGCTGATCAGAGTACGCAACGGATCCTTCCGCGGCGATCAGAGCGCAGCAGAAGCTTGGACATCACCGTAGCTCTTCCTCCCAGCTCTTCTCCTGATAGGCTCTCGAGGCCTCTCTTGCTGCTCGTGAGCACCTCTCAGCTTTTGTTATGTATATCTCTTCGTATATGTATTTTTACATTTTCTGGTGATGTAATATTCTTGTAATATTGTATCACTCTCTGTCATAACCATGTACTTGTACTTTTCTGTTGGAATGAAATTACTACTGTGCTTTCGCACTCTGATTCTTACCTGTACGGATGCTCAGGTATATTGTTGGCCTAGAGGCCCATCACTCTAGTTTAGATGATGATTAACTCATGTAGTTATGTTTACTAATAATCTTATATTTAAATAGTTTCAGTGATTGACCAAGATATTAGTAGGTGATTAGTTTCAATAAAGGAGTTTTGAGGCTAACACACGGTGATTCAAGAGCTAGCGCGTCAAAATCGCATCTAGCACTCAGTTGGAGTCAAGCTCGTTGGATCGCGTTTGGATCAAGTCGGCTTGGAGACAAGAAGACTTCGGTTTGTGTTGAGTTTAGTATGTTTAGATCTTGTGTAAAGGTAGATAGTGTTGATATGCTCAAGTTCACATACACACACAAGTTTAAAGCTCATTGGTTTGGTTTTCGGTTTAACTGTTTGGATTTCATGTCAAAAATATAGATATAAATCTTATATGTATATTGGATTCTATCAATATGCAACATGCTTCAAAGTTGTTTCAATATCATGTTTTTGTATTTAGACAAGTTTTGAAAAAATCGGATTTCCATTTCAAAGTTTAGTTTTAGAAAATACGGTTTTTGTTTAAAGGTCAAATTTTAATATCACAAAAATAGTTCATAATGTTATAATATGTGTTGAGTTTTGATCACACATATTTGTTATTCAAAGATCTAATAAGAACTTATTTTTGTGAAATTTATGTGATTTTATGGAAGGTAAAAAGACCAAGTTTTAATTCCTTTAAAATTATGACCTGGCCTTCTGTTGGTCGACCGCACGGTCGACCGAGCCAGAAGTTGGCCGACCGGGCAGTTGACTGATGTTCACAAACGTGCACAGCCACGTTTGGCTAGTAGGCCGGTCGACCGGGCGGTCGACCATCCAGAGAGCTCTACTCTCTGGATCTGGCCCCGGTCGACCGGGCGGTCGACCAGCCAGAGAGCACTACTCTCTAGATCTGGCCTTGGTCGACGGGGCGATTGACTGGTGGCTTAACGGTCAGAAAAATGACCGTTGGCCGGTTGACTGGGCGCTCGACCAGAAGGGCAATTTTGCCCTTCCAGACTGCCAACGGGCAGATTTTTGAGGGGTTATAAATAGCCCCCCTCTTGAGTTGTTTTTAACAAGTTTTTAGAAGAGAAAATTTTTCAACTTTACAAGTGTTTTACAACAAAGTTTTTAAAGAGTTTTTGTGCCAAAAGATTTATCTTTATTTGTTTTAAAGGGTTGGAAAAATTAAAGAAAAAGAGAGTCTTTGGGAATTGGTTTTGATTTTCATTTATATTTCTATCTAGAGTTTTTCTCAAGAGTTTTTCTTTGTGTTTTTAATTTTCAAACTCTTTGTTTTCTCACACTTGAGCTATCTATCTATCCTATCTATTAGGATCTTTGTTTTGTAGGAAAATTGGTTTGTGGTTTATTGAGACCACCAAGAGTTGTAACCTTTCCTTGCTTTAGCTTTGAGTCTTTCCCTCTAAGTGTAGAGGAGGTTGTGCATTGGGTTGTGGCTATCTCTCTTAGTGTAGAGATGGTTGTGGTTGTGTTGACTTAGTGTCTTATCCCTCTAGTGAGAGGTAATTATGTTGGCTTTGTGCCTATCCCTCTATTGAGAGGTTGATCTTATGTGGCTTAGTGCCTTGCCTCTTGTGTAGAGGTTGTGTTGTTTGAGAGAGGAGTTGTGTACTTTAAAGTTATATTACCCAAATCCTCAGTGGAGGTTCCCTGTGTGGGAAGTCCTGTGTGGACGCATTAGTGAAAATCCTTCTGTGTGAAGGCAGGAACGTAGAGCAGTGAAACATATCTTTGTGTTTGTGATTGATCCACTATCTCTAAATCTCTCTCTTTATATCTTACATTGATTCATATTGCTCATATCATTTATATGCTTGGTATTGTTTGTGTGCCTCACTAGTGTTGAACCAAGAGAGTTTCATATAGCACTTCAACTCTTATTTAGAGGAATTTAGAGGATTAGTCTAGAGTCCTTCACCAGGAATTCGGCTACACTCTTTGGTCACACTTAGTGTGTTGCAATTTAGTTTTAATTCCACACCATTTGTCATTAGATTAGCCATGCACCTATTCACCCCCTCTAGGTGTACTTTTAATTGGTATCAGAGCCTACGCTCCTGATATTAGGTTTAACCACCTAGGAGTGAGATCTTGATTAGCTAATCTATATTTGTATTTGCATACTTATTTTTTTACACACACTCATGGATTTCATGACCCCTCTCATGTATGATACTTCCAATATTGATGTTTGGAAAGTTAAGATGTCCATGTACCTTAAAAACCTAGGTATGCATGTTCACCTTGCCGCTACCAAGAAATCTTATCTTGGTAATAGTAAGCATATAGAGGCCAATGCACAAGCCCTAATGGCACTTAGAAACACACTAAGCAAAGAATATTTTTTATAGTTTCTCATTGTGATTCCGCTTTTGCAGTGTCGAATACTTTGACCTCTCCAAAGCTTCAAACGCCAAACTATGTGGAGGAGAAATCTAGTAGAGATGAGTTTGACTAACATTGCTACATGGTCCAAGGAATGACTCCCTTGAGGTAAACTCGGATACTCAACTAGATGATGCTAGTTCTTCTTGTGATAATTACATGGATATTGATGCTCTTAATGAAGAACTATCTTTAGTGTGTGAAAACTTGCTAGAAAAATATCAAGTTTTAAAAAAGAAAAACTTTAAATTAAAAGAAGAAAATAAAAATTTGTCTTCTAAACTTGACTTGTTTTTACAAGAGAGGGATGAGATTTTAAATGAAAGGGACTCATTGAAATCCCAACTTGACCTTATGTTAAAGGAAAATGAATTTTTAAAGAATAAAAATGATTGTGATGATGTTGTGAAGAAAATAAAATTTTGTCTTCAAAACTTGATTCTGTTTTAAAAGAGAATGAACTTTGAAAAAAAATTGCTTTAATTTCAAAGGAATTGGATTTGGTTTCTAAAAAAATATTTCTTTGAAAAATGATTTAGATTCAGATGTTTGCCATGCTTTATCATTTAGTGTACCTATTGCATGCTCCACTTTTTCTTCAAGCATTAAAAATGATATATATATATATATATATATATATATATATATATATATATATATATATATATATATATATATATATATATATATATATATATATATATATATATGTTGAAGAAAAGTGTTGATTGTTTGGGTACCACTTTGAGCCAATGTACTATGAATCACAAGAATTGGAATTCTTGTTTCGCAAGAAACATACATCACATATACATGCACACAAATCACGACATACACATGCTTCTCATGTTCACACTCATGACACTATGTATATGCATGTATACACTTGTACACATTGTGGACGTAGGGGTCACCTTGCAAAGTTTTGTTATGATAGAGTACATAATATAAATTTTGTAAATAAATTTGTTTGGGTTAGGAAATGTGCTAACCCCCATGGACCCAATAAAGTATGGGTACCAAAATTCACCCCTATTTTATTTGATGTAGGTGTGGGCTCTCACTTGATGTGAGAGTATTGGTGCCTTGATGGTGAATGCTTTTGTACTTGATGGACACTACTTTGGTTACATCACCTTCAAGGAAGTTTGGTGGGAGGATCACCATGGTTTGGAGACCTAGAGATAAGCCCTATTAGTTTTGGTAACTATCTCTAACTCCCATTTAGTGTACATGCTGTCATTGATTGATTTTTAACATGTTTTAGTTTTTCATGATTATTATGCTAAATGTCATGATAATTAAACTTGTGATATACGAATGTAGTATTTGAGATACATCCATATTTTATATGGATTTATATTATTGTGATCTAATTATAGTTTAGCTATGTTGTATATCCTAGTCTAAAACATGTGCATATACATAATGATCATATTGGTTTATATTTATAATTCTTTTGCACTTCATGTTTTAATTACATGTTTGGATGTAGTTTTCATTAAAACTTGTATATATACTTGTACAACTAATGAGCCACATTTGATTTTTGTATGTTTGTACTTAATTACTCATTTGCCCATTAGATGTACTAGTATAACCTAGTTTTGATGATTCTTACATTTCAACTTGTATTCCCTATTTTGTACATGTTTTCATGATAATGTGTTTAGCTTCATATATATGTTAATTTTGCCAAAACTTTAGATTTACATGTATACCCTTGAGTCACTTGCTTTTCTTGCAAATTTTTATTATGGACTCATTTGTGTTTGAGATATGTATGTATACTTTTAGTTCTAACTAAACATACATATACTTGAAGTATATTTAGTTTTGATGATTTTTATATTTTTAATAAGGATTTTCATATGAGCTTTATTGCTTATCTCCATGATTATGTTTTTCACATAATTCTTGTACACTCTCATACTTGATGTTTTCTCATGACTTTGTTTTCATAAGCCCTATATGTACTTTATAGACTTTGAGTGTCAATTGTTGAGTGATTTTCATGTTTTCATGGATATATTCTTATTTTATTCCTTACTTGAAGGACTTCATACTAGTTTTCAAGATTATCATAAAACTAGTTGTGTATTTCTTCATTTTGGAAGAGTTTTCAAACAAGTTAAATTATTTTCAAATCCTATTTTTGAAAAAAAAATCCCTTCCTTTAAGGGCGGCTGGATGGCCGACCATTCCTTGTGTGCCTAATTGAAAATCCATTTAAATATGTACATGAAAGGGAGATAGTATGAGTTATACACTTGATCTTTATTATATTTTCAATTGGCATCACAATTGATTTTTTTTATATACGCATATTTGTGTTAACTATATATGTATGCTTCAAACTTTAAATAGTATCAATTTCGATCGGTATTTATATTTTCATACATATATATGTGATTTGATTGTGCTTACAATATCTTTACATCTTAAAGCACAAATTATGTTTATGCTAAACTTGATTTATTTCTTAGTGTCAATTATTTTTCAATTGGTATCTTATACAGGGTTATGCATCGTTTTTAATTGTATTTCATAAAGGGGGAGAAAATTCGTGTTTTGCCTTTCAATCGATTTTATTTTCAATTGGTATCTTACTCGCATTCTTTATGATGAAAAATACTTTGTTGTGGTTTATGCTAACATTTTCAATATTGATATCAATAATCTTAAATTGGTATTATTCTCAATTTGGTATCTTTATTGTAAAATGATTTGTTTAACCAAAAAATTTGATTTGTATTTTCAATTGGTTTCAAAATTTACAATATATATTTTAATTGATATAAAAAACGTATACTGTTTCATTTTCTATGGTATTAAAAAGTTACAAGATATTTTCAATTGGTATCTTTTAGTATCTTAAAAAAAATTTTGTTTATTTTCAATTGGTATCATAAATTGGTATCATAATGTTTCAATATATACCTTTATCATAAATTGATATATTTTTTCAATTGGTATCATATTATTTTAATATGTATTGCTTATATGCAAGGAAAGCTTAACATCTTCTCTATATATAAATTCATGTTGAGTGTATCTTATATTAAGGAGCTTGATCTCTCCTCTCTATGTCTTACACGTGTGTAGAGGGAGCTTCACATCTCTTTTATTGTATGTTATGCGTTATGTGATTAGGGTTTAGTCATCTCTTTTTCATATAATACATGTATGCAGGCGGAGTTAACTTTACGTCTCTCCTCTTCATGAATGCATATCACATATATATCTTTAATATTATTTGATTTGTTTTCGCCCCTTTGTTGATGAATTGACAAAAAAGAGGAGAAGTATTTGATGAGTTTATATATGCATGTTTATTTCATTTTCTTGTTTTATACAAAAAGGGGGAGAAGAATTTTGAGAGTTTTATACATGCATGTTTATTTTCTTGTTTAATGCATATATGTTTTTTTATGCAAAAAGGGGAGAAGTATTTATGCAAAAAGGGGAGAAGTATTTGGAAAGTTTATTTATATTTATTTCCTCATTTATGCATATATGTGTTGTTTAATTTATGCATTTCATTGAATATCTTTATGTTTATTCTTATGCATAGTTAAGGGGGAGCTTTTATGAAACCTAATTTTAATCCATGCATATATAACTCCATAAGTTTTGTCATCATCAAAAAGGGGGAGATTGTTGGCCCAGAGGCCCATCACTCTAGTTTTGACGATGATTAACTTATGTAGTTATAGTTTACTAATAATCTTGTATTTAAATAGTTTCAGTGATTGACCAAGATATTAGTAGGTGATTAGCTTCAACAAAGGAGTTTTGAGGCTAACACATGGTGATTCAAGAGCTCACGCGTTAAAATCGCATCTAGCACTCGGTTGGAGTCAAGCTCGTTGGATCGTGTTTGGATCGAGTCAGCTTAGAGAAAAGAAGACTTCAGTTTGTGTCAGTTTAATATGTTTAGATCTTGTGTAAAGATAGATAGTGTTGGTATGCTCAAGTTCACATACACACACAAGTTTAAAGCTCATTGGTTTAATTTTCAGTTTAATCGGTTTTAGATTTCATGTCAAAACATAGATATAAATCTTATATGTATATTGAATTTTATCCGTATGCAATATGCTTCAAAGTTGTTTTAATATCATGTTTTTGTATTCAGACAAGTTTTGGAAAAATCGGATTTCCATTTCAAAGTTTAGTTTTGGAAAATACGGTTTTTGTTTAAAGGCCAAATTTTAATATCACAAAAATAGTTCATAATGTTTATAATATGTGTTGAATTTTGATCTTACATATTTGTTATTTAAAGATCTAATACGAACTTATTTTTGTGAAATTTATGTGATTTTATGAGATTTTATGGAAGGTAAAAAGACCAAGTTTTAATCCCTTTAAAATTATGACCTGGTCTTCTGTCGGTCGACCGTACGGTCGACCGAGCCAGAATTCGGTCGAACGGGCAGTCGTTCGATGTGCACAAACGTGCACAACCATGTTTGGCTAGTCGGCCGGTCGATTGGATGGTCGACCGTCCAGAGAGCTCTGCTATCTGGATCTGGTCCTAGTCGACCGGGCGGTCGATCGGTGGCTCAACGGTCAGAAAAATGACCGTTGGCCAGTTGACCGGGCGATCGACCGGAAGGGCAATTTTGTCCTTTCTAGACTGCCAACGGGCAGATTTTTGAGGGGTTATAAATAGCCCCCTCTTGAGTTATTTTTAACAAGTCTTTAGAAGAGAAAAATTCCCATCTTTACAAGTGTTTTACAGCAAAGTTTTTAACGAGTTTTTTTGCCAAAAAGATTTATCTTTATTTGTTTTAAAGAGTTGAAAAAATCAAAGAAAAAGAGAGTCTTTGGGAATTGGTTTTGATCTTCATTTATATTTCTATCTAGAGTTTTCCGAAGAGTTTTTCTTTGTGTTTTTGATTTTCAAACTCTTTGTTTTCTCACACTTGAGCTATTTATCTATTCTATCTATTAGGATCTTTGTTTTGTAGAAAAATTGGTTTGTGGTTTATTGAGACCACCAAGAGTTGTAACCTTTCCTTTGCTTTGGCTTTGAGCCTTTCCCTCGAAGTGTAGAGGAGGTTGTGCATTGGGTTGTGGCTATCCTTTTAAGTGTAGAGGTGGTTGTGGTTGTGTTGGCTTCTTATCCCTCTAGTGAGAGGTGATTGTGTTGGCTTTGTGCCTATCCCTCTATTAAGAGGTTGATCTTGTGTGACTTAGTGCCTTGCCTCTTGTGTTGAGGTTGTGTTGTTTGAGAGAGGAGTTGTGTACTCCAAAGTTGTATTACCCAAATCCTCAGTGAAGGTTCCCTGTGTGGGAAGTCTTGTGTGGACGCATTAGTGGAAATTTTTCTGTGTGAAGGCGGTGACGTAGAGGAGTGGCTCGAACCTCGAAACATATCTTTGTGTTTGCGATTGATCCACTATCTCTAAACTCTCTCTCTCCCTCTTTATATCTTGCATTGATTCATATTGCTCATATCATTTATATGCTTGGTATCGTTTGTGTGCCTCACTAGTGTTGAATCAAGAGAGCTTCATATAGCACCTCAACTCTTATTTAGAGGAATTTAGAGGAGTTAGTCCAGAGCCCTTCACCGGGAATTCGGCTACACTCTTTGGTTAAACTTAGTGTGTTGCAATTTAGTTTTAATTCCGCATCATTTGTCATTAGATTAGTGATTGAGTTTTTACCTGCACATAAAATATAGAATTTCAGTTTTAAGAATAATAGTGCATGGTGCTCAATACTACCGCTATAGCAAGTGGCTATGCGGGTCGTGATCCACAGGGAGGGACTAGCGATGGAAGCTTGTTTAGTAAGTTCTCTTTTTATTTATTTATAATGTTATTTACAATGATATTTACAATGAAGAAGTGTGAAAAAGATTGGGAATTGGTGATTTACACTAAAATTAAAAGAAAAAAACTAAAAACCTACTTACCTCTTTGGCGTCTGCTTACCTTGGAACCGTGTCAATGATGTACCTTTCTTTGAAGGCGAACGAAGCATGGAATATGAGATCTTCCCTACTCCCGATCTATACTACGAAATAAAAAGGGCAAACTACGCTACCATGGAAGTAGATATTCATCATCATAAACCATCAACGGCACTTGCAAGGAGAAGGCACCATCGAAGCTCTTGGTTTCACATGGATCCACAAACACAAAAGAGAGAAAGAAAAACAAAACAAGAAAAAAAAAGAAATAAACTTTGATTTGATTCAATTAACAATAGAAGAAAAGATTACTTACACCGATTGTCACCTTCAGTACAAGTTTGATCTCCTTCCTCCATGAAAGTATCCTCTCCTCTCAGTTACATAAAAATTACAAAAAAAAAAGAAAATAAAAAAAAACCTAAATTACAATCTACAAGTTAGCCTAAGAAAAACCCTAGATTTGTTTCTGTACTCAACTGTGTGCCTTCTCTGTTGCTCTGCAGGAGTATTTATAGGCGCTGGAAGAAGTAGAGTCCAATACAACTCTCTCACAAAATCTTATCGCCAGACTCGTCCATAGTGCCGCGGAAACGCGGCTGTGGCCGCGTTTCCGCAGCCATAGTGTGGTCTCTGGCCACGCGCTTTCGCGCGTGGACTCCTCTGGTCCGTCCATCTGGGTATATCCTTCTGGAAGTTGTATATCTGCTCTTTATTTTGAAAATTTGGGATAACTTGGGAAGCAAGTTACCCTAAATCCAAATCTTCCAAATCTTTTAAAACGAATTTTATCTTTTCACCCTTCTCCTTTTATCTTTATCCTTACCCTGCAAGCAATTAGGGTTAACTAGAAGTCCTCTTCTTTTAGTAATTGCACTTTTGCACATGGGCTTGCTAATGGGCTTCTTTTGGGCTTCTGGGCTTCATTTAGGCTTTATTCTTTATTTAATTAATTACTCAAGGTCTGCACACATTAAATAATAAAACATTAGTAATAGTGCATAATTATAGGAATAAATATGAAAATGTGATAGTAAATGTAGTGATAAATATGCACTTTTTACTACCCATCACACCCCCACACTTATCTTTTGCTCGTCCTCGAGTAAAAATCAAAAAGAAAAGAAAAATTAATCTATCCTAACTCACTTTCGTAGGAATCACGATTGCACTTAGCACGTCCAACAAGCTGTTAAACCTCTAGGTTACCCTAGAGGACGAGTGTTGTCTCGTGAGGGTTTTCAGCGGATTACACCCACAAAATCCATAAGAAGGAAAATATTTGAAATATGTTTGAAGAAACTAAGTAATCTATAAGTTTTTAGGATTATCATTTTTATTCATTCTTAAACTTAGTCTTTATATAGTAAATTGTTATCCTTTTTAGGTAAGGATCAAAACTGAATTTTTGTATAGTCTTTTTCGTTACCAAAAAGTCATATGCATCCTTGTGAATCTTTACTAGGAATTCCTTAACTTGGACTCTCATGCCTCTTTATTTTTATTATTTTTTTCTTTTTTTTTAAAATATGTATAACTCATCTAATTTTCTTTCATGTAAGCATCAAGGCTTCTTGAGGCCCTCATACCTAACTAATTGACTATTAGATGTGTTAGTACATATATAAGTAATTTTTCTTAGTTTCCTTAAGCTTTCTAATCCACCCATGTAGCGAACTTAAAGTCGGTGGCTCCCAAACCGGTCAGTTTTAGGGCACCGGATGAGAAAACACCCCACGGACTTAAGCATTCGAGTGAACTAGGCCACAAAACTAAGGTTTTTTATTTATACAATCACCTTTAGGCGTGAATATTTATGCTTCTTGAGGCACATGTATCCAGCTTAATTAGTGAATTTTTTATTTTAATTTTTTTTATAAGGCACAAGAGTCTTTGTCTTAGAATCCTAGATGTGTAAGTGTAGGTATGCACTTTTCATTAAGGTAAAAATCAAGACTAATTACTTATTCAATTTTTTTCCTCCTATACCTAAAAGTTCAACAATTTATTTATTTTGACCAAGTTTTTAGAAATCCTAATCATGATTTTCCTAATTCTTAAGACTAACTTAGATTTCTTTCAAAAGATAAGTCAAAATATTGTCCCTTTTTTTTTTTGGTTAGTTAGTTAGTATCTAACTATGTTAGTATGTTAGTAAATCCTCCCCCTCACCTATCTCATGCATTGTCCTCAATGTATGAATGAATGCATGTATGCATGAAAAAGAAGAAAGGGAAGGCAGATGTTACCTCAAGGTGGTGGTTCCGGTGGTGGTCTAATTGGTCCACGAAATGCGGCCCAATCGAATTTTTGTGGAGTTCGGAGGAACCCACCAGAAATCTTTCTTGTATAACCCACTAAAATAATGTATGTATGAACATGTTTTATTAAAAATTGCACCCCATCTAATTTTCAAATTTCATAATTATTTTCAGAGTCAATTGTGTCAACCGCCTTGTCCCAAAATGGAGTGTGAAAAGATGGAATGATTGACTTGGACTTCAGAAGTACAGGAACGAATACCGACTCTGGAAAGTAACTTAAATCAAGTAAGGGTTCAGGAGTCGAGCTTGGTTCAAGAAGTGGGTCCAAATCAAGAAGTTGAAACTCAAGTCCACAATCATTTTCCCATAATGGAATGTGACTTAATATTGGTGATTCAAGTTCAGGAATGATAGGTGTGGGAATCAAAACTGACTCTAAAATATTACCTAAGTCGGATAACAAAACAGGAGTCAATATTGATTCGGGAATTTGAACTTGATAACAGATTTGAGAATCTAGGTCACATTTCTCATTGAGTTCAATATCATAAAAATGAGAACTTGTCAATTTATCCATGGAACTTTCAAAATTATAAATTGGTCAATTTCAACATGATGATCATCAAAGATGGGTGATTCAATTTCATGATGAATAGGCACAGGATTCAATGTTGACTCGGGAAAAAGATTGAAATCAGGTGAAGACACCGGAGTCATTATTGAATCAGAAAGTAGAATTGAATAACCAAGTTGAGGGTCAGGATCATAGTCATTCTCAAGTTCTATTTCAGGAAATGAATAACTTGCCAAACCGTCAATGTCATTTTCAAAATTTGGAGTTTGGGCAAGTTCAAATGATTGTACTGAAATAGAATCTTGTTTTCCAAAGCAACGTGACTCTTCGGCTCTAAGAGAATGGTTAGTGACATCAGAAATGGCCGAACGGTGAGAACGTAAAGTTTGAACCATCATATCTATTTCATGATCACGAGCGATTCTAGCCTGAGTCATGACTTCAAGCATCTTTTCATAGTCGATTGGTGCATCATTTTGTTGTGATTGGACTTGAAAAGAGGAAGTGTTGTTGGGACAATCGTGATGAAATTGTGAGTCAGTCAGATTCTGTGATTGTTGCTTGGACTCACGCATCATTATGTCCAAGATTGATGGTGATTGTTGCTTGAACTCATGCATACTCATCATTTCCAAGATAGATGGTTTTCTATTTTGAACTGGTGGATCTGAGTATGAATCTTGGAAATATTGTGGACAAGGTGGATAAGGAGGACAAGTTGGTTGAAAATTGGACTCGGGGGAGGTGAATCTGAAATACACCTAGGGGGGGTGAATAGGTGTAATTGCTAATCTAATGATCTTTTTAAACTTAATTGAATGAGTGATGCAACGATCTCTCAAAACACGACTAAGAGCCGAATACCCCGTGAGAGGTTATGAACTCCTTCCTCCCAATTCCCCTTAAAATGGGTTAGAGGTGCGCAATGCAACCGTGTTGTATGAGATATGATCGATCAAGAGATGGATGAAATGCTATGATGAAGTACACACAATCAACAACACAAGTAAAATAAACAAGAGAAGATTGCACAAGTAAAGGGTTAGTTCTCAAGCAAATAATTGAAGACAATATAAAGCAAGAGAAAAGTAAAGCAAGATGACGCAAGGCAATCGCAAACACAATTGATTTGTTTCGAGGTTCGAGCCACCGCTCTAGTCCCCGCCTTCACCTCCGTGAAGGGTTTCCACTATCCACCGAGGATGCTGTACAAGTTTGGTCTACCGAAGACCCCAAGCCCTTAGCTTCACAACTTACAAAGAACTCCACCTAGGAGTTGTCTCCACGAGAACAAGAATCATAAGAACAAGAGTGATCACAACTAGATCACTAAACTCTTTCTCAAACACTTTTACAATTCTCACTCTTTTTACAACTTCACTATAGTATGAGTAATGGATTTTTGGCTCTATGAAGTGTGGTGAGAAAACTTCAGTTGTAGAGTGATATTGGCAATCAAACACAACTGAAAAACAAACTTTAAAAGAGTTGGAAATGAAAGCTTTGAAACAATTTTTCTCTTTCTCTTGAAAACAATGAAAACCAAGGATTTTTCTAAGTAAATAACAAAGACCTATTGCCCTCTATTTATAGGGAGAGAATAGGTTAAAACTCTTTTCTTTTCACCTAATTTGACCTGCAAAAGGCCTCCAACAACTCTCTAAAACTCTGTTAAAGAAGAAAAAGAAAACAGTTTTTCAGACTTGCCCAAAGAGGAAAGAGCCGTTGGGCTCTTGCAGGCGTAACGGTCGACCAGCCGGTCGACCGTTTGCCTAGTTGGCAAAGAGCCGTTGGCGCTCCGGTCGACCGTCCGGTCGACCGACCTCTTTGAGGAAACACAGTTTCCTTATACCGGTCGACCGGGCGGTCGACCGAAACAAACCGAGAGTGGCCTGCTTACAGTCGGTCGCCCGGGCCGGTCGACCGACAGACGTGCACAAACGTGCACGTCCTGACACAGGCGCCGGTCGACCGGGCGGTCGGCCGGTCAACCTGAAACAGGGAAATCTGGCAGATTTTTGGAGTTGGAAATTTTGTGAGAAAATATTTTGAGATACTTATAACTAAGTATTATGCAAAAATAGTCTATACACATGTTTTAAACAAGATATTCAATTTGTAAAAAATTTGGGTACATGTATATATAAACTTAGGCATAAAACTTAGAAACAAACATTTTAACATAGAATTTTGTAAAGGAAAAATGTGTGTGTGTATCCTAGAGCCAAATATCATATACTCAAACTTTAACATTCTATTCTTACAAAGTTCTAAGGACTTCAAGGCTTCAAGAGGGGCTTTCTCCACTTGATCTTCAATTTTGCATTTTGAGCCCAATTTGAGTTATCTTGAGTCCAAATCACCTTCCTTTAGGGAAGAAAACACCTATGCAAGATAGAAAACCTGAAACACACTTAAACAACAAATAATATTAGTACAAATAACTAATATGTTTTGTAATCATCAAAACACACTAAAAACGGGTTGATTGTAACCTTGGGCCAACAGAATCCCCATGGACTCTGTGAAGAGTTGAAATCGTTGTGAAAATTATGGTCATAAGATGGGGGGCATGGGTTATATTCATTCGGATAAGACCACTCCGGCACACTAGGTTGGTTAAAGTTAGGATATGCCGGGTTGGTAATATCCAAAAAAGAGGTTGGTATGTAATATGGATTAAAATTGGAAAAATTGTTGTTATATGCCATATCACACAATAAAACACAAATAAAATACAAACAAATAAGCAAACAAAAAAGAAAAAAATTCTAACCTAAGTTAGGGTAGACCTATGACCTAGACGACTCCTAACTGGTTAGGCTGTCCACGGGAGGTATAATGCAGACTTTGGCCACAAGTTAATCAGGCAGGTCAGGGCAAGATTGGTGGGAGGTTTTCCGTCAAAGACGTTCCTTAATTAAATAACCACCAATCTTCGGATTTTCGGCCCTCAATCCCCTTCCTAGACACTGATTTGGCAGGAGTCAAGTTTCAACACCTTTCCCCTTTAGGATAATCTCCTAATTGAGTCCGAGATGTCCCTAGGGACAACGTCTACTCATTTTTAGTTAGGCTTGGGTTAGAGAGTGAGGAGATTGTTTGTGGGCCAAGAAGGGTGATGAAATCCCCACCTTATCTTATTTATAGGACAAGCCCTTAAGTTAATTTAGTGCACGTGTAAAGCAATAGACAAATATTCACTCAAAAGCAGTAAATCAGCCAAGGGTGCTTCCTAGTCTATATGCAATGCGAACGTATCTTGTCTCCAGCACTCTTCAACAGAAATTAAAAAAATTAAATAGACACGTGCCTATATGCAAGAGTCTAATTTTTTTTCAACAAATAAGTTACTGTTAATTAATTAGCAGTGTGCAGGGTGATTACAGAGAAAAGTTAATAGAGCAGTAAACAAAAATTGTAATTTGCAGCAACCTGCTGAAAACTGAGTGAGCAGTTCACTACTCAGGCCGCGGAAACGCGGCTATTGCCGCGCAAACGCGGCTCTGTAGTAGGCTCTGCTGCGCGGCTCTGTAGTAGGCTCTGCTGCTCAGCCTTCGAAGGCAGAGGTACAGAGTTGCTATATGTCCTTTGCTGCTGTTAGATTTCCTGTTTTCCGAACCAGCAAACAAAAATAATAAATAAATCAATAATTAGTTTTTTTTTAGAGAATAACTTACTGTCCCTCCCCGGCAACGGCGCCAAAATTTTGATTGATTTTTTACCTGCACATAAAATATAGAATTTCAGTTTTAAGAATAATAGTGCATGGTGCTCAATACTATCGCTATAGCAAGTGGCTATGCGGGTCGTGATCCACAGGGAGGGACTAGCGATGGAAGCTTGTTTAGTAAGTTCTCTCTTTTTTTATTTATAATGTTATTTACAATGAAATTTACAATGAAGAAGTGTGAAAAAGATTGGGAATTGGTGATTTACACTAAAATTAAAAGAAAAAAAAACTAAAAACCTACTTACCTCTTCGGTGTCTGCTTACCTTGGAACCGTGTCAATGACGTACCTTTCTTTGAAGGCGAACAAAGCATGGAATATGAGATCTTCCCTACTCCCGATCTATACTACGAAATAAAAAGGGCAAACTACGCTACCATGAAAGTAGATATTCATCATCATAAACCATCAACGGCACTTGTAAGGAGAAGGCACCTTCGAAGCTCTTGGTTTCACATGGATCCACAAACACAAAAGAGAGAAAGAAAAACAAAACAAGAATAAAAAAAAATAAATTTTGATTTGATTCAATTAACAATAGAAGAAAAGATTACTTACACCGATTGTCACCTTCAGTACAAGTTTGATCTCCTTCCTCCATGAAAGTATCCTCTCCTCTCAGTTACATAAAAATTACAAAAAAAAGAAAATAAAAAAAACCTAAATTACAATCTACAAGTTAGCCTAAGAAAAACCCTAGATTTGTTTCTGTACTCGACTGTGTGCCTTCTCTGTTGCTCTGCAGGGGTATTTATAGGCGCTGGAAGAAGTAGAGTCCCAATACAACTCTCCCACAAAATCTTATTGCCAGACTCGTCCATAGTGCCGCGGAAACGCGGCTGTGGCCGCGTTTCCGCGGCCATAGTGTGGTCTCTGGCCACGCACTTTCGCGCGTGGACTCCTCTGGTCCGTCCATCTGGGTATATCCTTCTGGAAGTTGTATATCTGCTCTTTATTTTGAAAATTCGGGATAACTTGGGAAGCAAGTTACTCTAAATCAAATCTTCCAAATCTTTTAAAACGAATTTTATCTTTTCACCCTTCTCCTTTTATCTTTATCCTTGCCCTGCAAGCAATTAGGGTTAACTAGAAGTCCTCTTCTTTTAGTAATTGCACTTTTTGCACATGGGCTTGCTCATGGGCTTCTTTTGGGCTTCTGGGCTTCATTTAGGCTTTATTCTTTATTTAATTAATTACTCAAGGCCTGTACACATTAAATAATAAAACATTAGTAATAGTGCATAATTGTAGGAATAAATATGAAAATGTGATAGTAAATGTAGTGATAAATATGCACTTTTTACTACCCATCAATTAGCCATACACCTATTCACCCCCCTCTAGGTGTACTTTCATATATACGTGAGGGTATATCTGACCTGCGTATATGTGTCGCAGTGACGTCTCCGTACCCGCGGGATCGGGGCGTCACACTTAAATACAAGATCATTAGTACGATAACTACATGAGTTAATCATCATCAAAACTAGAATGAAGGGCCTTTAGGCCAAACGAGTATGTGGAGCACTTATGGTAAGTGTTCCAGACCCTCAGAAGCAATGAGCTCTATGTGAAGAAGGAGAAGTGCTCGTTCGCACAAGAGGAAGTGATGTTCCTCGGCCACATCATTGGAAAAGACAAAATTCGGATGGATCAAGCCAAGATTCAGGCTATATTAGAGTGGGAACCTCCCACCAAGGTGAAGGAACTACGGTCTTTCCTTGGCTTGGTAAACTACTACTGGAGGTTCATTAAGAGCTATTCGGCGATAGCTGCTCCACTCAGGGACTTGATGAAGAAGAATCGAGCTTGGGATTGGAGTTTGAAGTGCCAGGGGGCGCTCGAGGCCTTGAAGAGAGCTGTGATAGAGGAACCAATTCTCGCACTATTCGACTTCGGCAAGCCATATGAAGTGCACACCGACGTGAGTGACTTCACGATTGGAGGGATGCTATGCAGGAAGGTCACCTTGTGGCCTATGAGAGTCGAAAGCTTAATGATACCGAGAAGCGGTACACAGTATAAGAGAAGGAGATGACAACTGTGGTTCACTGTCTTCAAGTATGGAGGCACTATCTAGTTGGCTCAAGGTTCGTGGTGAAGACAGACAATGTGGCCACCAGCTACTTCCATACTCAAAAGAAGTTGTCTCCCAAGCAGGCGCGATGGCAAGACTTCCTAGCCGATTTTGACTATGTGCTCGAGTACAAGCCAGGAAAGAACAACTTAGTAGCAGATGCACTAAGTCAAAAGTCTGAGTTTGCCGCTCTGATGAGTCATCCTCAGATCTTTTTACTTGACCGCATCAAAGAAGGCTTGGCTCATGACCCTACAACCAAGAACATGATGGAGTATGCTAAGGAGGGCAAGACTCGGAGGTTCTGATTAGAAGGAGATCTACTTTATACGAAGGGGAGACGATTATACGTGCCGCTATTCGGGAACCTAAGGAGGGAGCTTCTCAAGGAGTGCCATGAATCCCAGTGGGCGGGACATCCAGGTGCGCACCGTACTTTAGCTCTTACAAAAGAAAATTATTATTGGCCTGGTATGAGGGATGATGTTGAGGCCTATGTGAAGACTTGTCTTATGTATCAACAAGACAAGATGGAACAAAGGGTACCGACCAGATTGTTAGAACTACTATCGATTTCAGAGCAATCGTGAGAAAGCATCTCTATGGATTTCATCATGGGCTTACCCAAGCCAAGGGGTGCAGCATTATTATGGTGGTGATCGACCGGTTCTCAAAGTATGACATCTTTATTCCAGCCCCAACTAAGTGTCCAGCCGAGATAGCAGCCCCATTATTCCTGAGGCATGTGATAAAGTATTGGGATTTGCGTAAGATGATCGTGAGTGATCAAGATGGCCGCTTCACAGGCAGGTTCTGGACGGCACTCTTCAAGCTCATGGGGTCGGATTTTAATTTCTCCACTAGCTTTCACCCTTAAACGGATAGCCAGACAAAGCAGGTAAATGGCTTGTTGGATGTCTACCTGAGGCACTATGTGAGTGCCAATCAGCAGGATTGGGTGAAGCTTCCGACATAGCCCATGTAACGCCCCGATCCCGCAGGTACGGGGACGTTATGGCGACGTACATGCGCAGGGCGGAAAACCCTCACGTACGTACGCTAAGCCTCAGTACAGGAAATCACCTCTAGAGTTATAAGGGTTCCAGCGGAAATAAGTACAAGAATACCTGCAGAAAGAGGTCAGCGATCATAACAGATATGAAAAATGAGGATAAATAAGATAACAGAAAGAAATCACCAAGATACCTATGAATAATCTCGATGAGGAATCTCCCATGTGACGCCGAGGCACTATCTGATGATACGGTAACTCGGATCTCCAACCTGGGCACGCAAACCTAGGGTCGTCAGAAAGCGACCTAGTGAGTGGTAAAATGAAGGAGGCAGAAATATATATAGTAATACAAGCACGATACTAATATATAATACATGAGGTTGTAATAGTGATACCCGATAATAAACATCTACTAAGCAGTAGAAATATATAAACATGTAAGCAGTAGAAATATATAAACATGTCATCTTTTAATACCATCCCTAAGCCGGTTATCATCGAATCATGTCGATAGTCGTATCCAGTATATATCATAATTAATGTTGTCTAGTGGTGCCGTAATAGAATGAACATGCTAGTGGTGACGTGATAGAAGTGAACATGCAGATGACATATGCAATCTAATCACAATACGATGTTGTGCATATACAGTAATGATATCTGCTATACAGAAAATAGAATATAGGCAATGCAGGACATGCGTAGTATGCCACCACAGAAAGTGTAACATGTACCAGGTAAAGTAACAAATATACATGTAACATGAGAGCGGATAAATGATCAGGTACAGAAACAAGTACAACTAAACAATTGAATACAAGTATCAGGCAAGTCATGTTATTTATACAATAGTAGCAATCAGTACCACCTGATATTTTAATCAATCTCTTCCAGTGTCCCATACCACTGGCAGTTCATACTAGAGCCCGCACTCCAGTCGAACCCATCCGGACATGGCTTACGGGTACCATTATCCAAACGAGAGAGTGACCAAATAACAAGTGTTCCCGACGTCACTATTGTGTATACTGTTTTATTATGTTAATTGGAAACCCATGGTCGAGGAGTTCTTATCGGGTAGGTGTATCCCGTGCAAACCCGGGATCACGGCCTTAAACAAACCCCTGGCTGCTGAGACCAGGGCCCTCCGCTAAGAGGGGAACAATAATCAAGTAACGGGAGCTCATGGAGCTATACAATCGGTAGGTAGCACTACCATCCCCTGCAGTGGGAGAACAATATGGATCCAGTACATCACCCGATAAGATATAATCAACCATCAAGTCTCCCCCATACCCAAGTTAGCTTTATGATCTGATATGTCAAGTATACAATGTAATAAGTATAATTATAGTACATGATACGGGTAACAATGATAACAGGACCTGAGCTCTGTTGATAGCATAGAACAATATAACAGGAGACGGGAACAATATAACGGGAAACAGGAACAATAGATGTGGAATTTCACATATCGCATATCAACAGCTCTCATGTCCAGTAACGGGAATATCCATATCAGTAACAGGAAACAATCATATAACATGACCACGGTAACATGGAACAATAATACGAACGGGAATTCATATGACAAGAACAAAGAAACCAGACATGCATGTGTAACAGAGATATGGAAACATGACATGCATGTGTAACAGTGATATGTAAACATGACATAACGGTAATAATAATATGAAATGCGATAGTCCGTGCATTGGTCTATCCGTGTACCAGTGGAACATCTATGTGTAGCAAGAATCCGTGTAATATCTCTGTGATAGTGCATGTAATAACAGTGATCAGTGCATCCATGTAACGAGGATATCAATCTAACATGACGGTATCCAGTGCACTAGTGTCTCCGTATATCAGTAGGTCACAAACATATGTAACGGTGAGACTGTACATGAAACTACATGAAATCTACATGCAATACCGATATCCAGTGTAACCGATATCTACATGCACTACGGTGCGTAGTGTACCAGTGGGTCGGTAAGGGTGACAGTGGAATAGTGACAAGATCCCGTATAATGAAGTACGCGTGTCTTGGTGTCCAAGTAGCAGTAGTGTGTAACTATAATAGTTATCCATGCAGTGACAATGTCTAGTGATTCTTTAATTGATCATCTAGCGTAGTGTCTATGTTTACTCATATTGTATACAAATTCTTATTACAAAACATGACGTTTCTCGAGTTAAGTTATTAATTTAACAGTGCTAGTGCTTAACCCATAATTACGGTTTCATAACGAAAGCTAAACATGAATAAATAAATAAATATAATTTAGAAAAAAGAAAACAGTCACAAACTAGCCATGAGAAGGTAGCTCTCTTTCTCACGATCGCAACAGATCCAGAATCGTTCAAATCGGAGTCCGGATGCTCCGGATATTGCCCGAATACAAAAAGTAACCGAAATGGGTTAAATATGTAAATAACAATATTTCAAATGCAAATACTGAAATGTAACAGGGGGTTTTCTGCAAAGTTACCTTTATTGGGTTCTGGATGCGGGTTTGGTGAGGTAACGGGTAGGGTTTAGATCCAATACCCAAACCCATAACTTAAGTTATTGGGTAATTGGGTTAACGGTTGAGGGAGATTATTGGGTTTCCTAGTGAACCCAATAGGCTTATTGGGTTTGGGTTCTACCCAAACCCAATAAGGAACCATAGCAACAGCAGCAGCAGCAGCTTGCTGCTGCTGCTCCTGCGCGGGCCGGCCGGCCAGCCCAGCTGGCCGGCGGCAGTGGGAGGCCCGCCGGCGGCGATCCCGGCCGCCGGCGGCGCGGCGGCGCTCTAGGCCGCGAGAGCGAGGAAGGAAAAGTGAGGGTGAGAGAGATGTGTGAGAGGGAGAGCCAGGTTAAGGGGGCGGCACCCATGGCCGGGCTGGGGCGCGGCCGCCGGCCGGGCACGCGCCTGCGGCGCGTGGCCGGGGGAAAGCACGGCGGTGGCGCGCCGGCCACCGGCCGCGGGCATGGGTCGGGTTCCTCTGGACGAGAGAGAGAGTGATAGAGAGAGAATTAGGAGAGAGAGAGAGAGAGATTGGTTTTATAAAGAAAAGGGAGAGAGAGATGGCGGTGGCTAATGGCGGTGGGAGGAATTCGCTGGAAAAGGCCAGAGAAGAGAAGAAGTGGAAAGAAAAAGAAAAGGTTAAAATAATAATATTTTATTTTATTATTATTATATTGGCCCAATATTCAACCAGCTCCAAACGGTGCCCAAAAATTATAAAAAATAGAGAATATTATCCTGAGACCTAATATGGAAACAGTTTATAGAAACTCAATCTGGTTTGCAAATTAAAAATCCCGGAGTGTCTCGCCGATACCGGGCGACACTGGTTTGGCCCGATTTTCGATAAATTCAAAAAAATCCCCAAAAATACCCTAACGTAGCTAATACGATTCGAAGATACATGATGAAAGCGGATTCTCAAAATACAACACAGTTTGTGAGATAAAAATCGTAAAGCCGATTATCGGTATCAGTCGACACCGACTACGGAGATTTTCCAAAATAATTCAGAAAATTTCCAGAAAATTCTGAAAAATCTCAAATATTAGAAAATGATTTTTGAAACTGTAATCAGCTCAATCGGACTATCACGGAGGTCAAATCAAATTATACGTCGTATCGCGTACTGACACTGTGATACGTACACGAGGGATCAGTGGGTTACATTTCTCCCCACCTTACAAAAAATTTCGTCCTCAAAATTTCAATCAGGTGTGAGAACAATATTTTCAACCCCAACGCCAAAATGTTACGGGTCCACGACACTTCCGCTGCGCACTCTGATATCTCTAAGGAACTCGGGATGAAGAAGTATGGTAGTGAACGAATACTAACGGATTGGAAGAAAGAAGAGGAAAAGAAAGTAAGAAGGAAATCAGATATTCTGGTGGACAACTATAAGTAAGGAATACAAAAGAGTCAAGGAATGAATTGTCAATGACATGGTATTCTTGTACTCTTTACTGGAATCCCAAATTCAGATACAGACGAGCGTGAATCTGAATCTGGTTGTACTGTTGGTAAGAGCCCGAGCATTGACCCAGGTGGTTACCCACACCAGGTGTGAACCTAGGCTCTGATACCACTATGTAACGCCCCGATCCTGCAGGTACGGGGACGTTATGGCGACGTACATGCGCAGGGCGGAAAACCCTCACGTACGTACGCTAAGCCTAAGTACAGGAAATCACCTCTAGAGTTATAAGGGTTCCAGCCGGAAATAAGTACAAGAATACCTGCAGAAAGAGGTCAGCGATCATAACAGATATGAAAAATGAGGATAAATAAGATAACAGAAAGAAATCACCAAGATACCTATGAATAATCTCGATGAGGAATCTCCCATGTGACGCCGAGGCACTATCTGATGATACGGTAACTCGGATCTCCAACCTGGGCACGCAAACCCAGGGTCGTCAGAAAGCGACCTAGTGAGTGGTAAAATGAAGGAGGCAGTAATATATATAGTAATACAAGCACGATACTAATATATAATACATGAGGTTGTAATAGTGATACCCGATAATAAGCATCTACTAAGCAGTAGAAATATATAAACATGTAAGCAGTAGAAATATATAAACATGTCATCTTTTAATACCATCCCTAAGCCGGTTATCATCGAATCATGTCGATAGTCATATCCAGTATATATCATAATTAATGTTGTCTAGTGGTGCCGTAATAGAATGAACATGCTAGTGGTGACGTGATAGAAGTGAACATGCAGATGACATATGCAATCTAATCACAATACGATGTTGTGCATATACAGTAATGATATCTGCTATACAGAAAATAGAATATAGGCAATGCAGGACATGCGTAGTATACCACCACAGAAAGTGTAACATGTACCAGGTAAAGTAACAAATATACATGTAACATGAGAGCGGATAAATGATCAGGTACAGAAACAAGTACCACTAAACAATTGAATACAAGTATCAGGCAAGTCATGTTATTTATTAAATAGTAGCAATCAGTATCACCTGGTATTTTAATCAATCTCTTCCAGTGTCCCATACCACTGGCAGTTCATACTGAAGCCCGCACTCCAGTCGAACCCATCCGGACATGGCTTACGGGTACCATTATCCAAACGAGAGAGTGACCAAATAACAAGTGTTCCCGACGTCACTATTGTGTATACTGTTTTATTATGTTAATTGGAAACCCATGGTCGAGGAGTTCTTATCGGGTAGGTGTATCCGTGCATACCCGGGATCACGGCCTTAAACAAACCCCTGGCTGCTGAGACCAGGGCCCTCCGCTAAGAGGGGAACAATAATCAAGTAACGGGAGCTCATGGAGCTATACAATCGGCAGGTAGCACTACCATCCCCTGCAGTGGGAGAACAATAAGGATCCAATACATCACCCGATAAGATCTAATCAACCGTCAAGTCTCCCCCATACCCAAGTTAGCTTTATGATCTGATATGTCAAGTATACAATGTAACAAGAATAATTATAGTACATGATACGGGTAACATGATAACAGGACCTGAGCTCTGTTGATAGCATAGAACAATATAACGGGAGACGGGAACAATATAACGGGAGACGGGAACAATAGATGTGGAATTCCACATATTGCATATCAACAGCTCTCATGTCCAGTAACGGGAATATCCATATCAGTAACAGGAAACAATCATATAACATGACCACGGTAACATGGAACAATAATACGAACGGGAATCCATATGACAAGAATAAAGAAACCAGACATGCATTTGTAACAGGGATATGGAAACATGACATGCATGTGTAACAGTGATATGTAAACATGACATAACGGTAACAATAATATGAAATGCGGTAGTCCGTGCATTGGTCTATCCGTGTACCAGTGGAACATCTATGTGTAGCAAGAATCCGTGTAATATCTCTGTGATAGTGCATGTAATAACAGTGATCAGTGCATCCATGTAACGAGGATATCAATCTAACATGACGGTATCCAGTGCACTAGTGTCTCCGTATATCAGTAGGTCACAAACATATGTAATGGTGAGACGTGTACATGAAACTACATGAAATCTACATGCAATACCGATATCCAGTGTAACCGATATCTACATGCACTACGGTGCGTAGTGTACCAGTGGGCCGGTAAGGGTGACAGTGGAATAGTGACAAGATCCCATATAATGAAGTACGCGTGTCTTGGTGTCCAAGTAGCAGTAGTGTGTAACTATAATAGTTATCCATGCAGTGACAATGTCTAGTGATTCTTTAATTGATCATCTAGCGTAGTGTCTATGTTTACTCATATTGTATACAAATTCTTATTACAAAATATGACGTTTCTCGAGTTAAGTTATTAATTTAACAGTGCTAGTGCTTAACCCATAATTACGGTTTCATAACGAAAGCTAAACATGAATAAATAAATAAATAAATATAATTTAGAAAAAGAAAACAGTCACAAACTAGCCATGGGAGGTAGCTCTCTTTCTCACGATCGCAGCGGATCCAGAATTGTCCAAATCGGAGTCCGGATGCTCCGGATATTGCCCGAATACAAAAAGTAACCAAAATGGGTTAAATATGTAAATAACAATATTTCAAATGCAAATACTGAAATGTAACAGGGGGTTTCTGCAAAGTTACCTTTATTGGGTTCTGGATGCGGGTTTGGTGAGATAACGGGTGAGGTTTAGATCCAATACCCAAACCCATAACTTAAGTTATTGGGTAATTGGGTTAACGGGTTGAGGGGGGATTATTGGGTTTCCTAGTGAACCCAATAGGTTTATTGGGTTTGGGTTCTACCCAAACCCAATAAGGAACCATAGCAGCAGCAGCAGCAGCAAGCTGCTGCTGCTCCTGTGCGGGCCGGCCGGCCAGCCCAGCTGGCCGGCGGCAGGGGGAGGCCCGCCGGCGGCGCGGCGGCGCTCTAGGCCGCGAGAGCGAGGAAGGAAAAGTGAGGGTGAGAGAGATGTGTGAGAGAGGGAGAGCCAGGTTAAGGGGGCGGCACCCATGGCCGGGCTGGGGCGCGGCCGCCGGCCGGGCACGCGCCTGCGGCGCGTGGCGGGGGGGGGAAAGCACGGCGGTGGCGCGCCGGCCACCGGCCGTGGGCATGGGTCGGGTTCCTCTGGACGAGAGAGAGAGTGATAGAGAGAGAATTAGGAGAGAGAGAGAGAGAGAGAGTTGGGGAGAGAGAGAAAGAGAGAGATTGGTTTTATAAAGAAAAGGGAGAGAGAGAGAGATGGCGGTGGCTAATGGCGGTGGGAGGAATTCGCTGGAAAAGGCCAGAGAAGAGAAGAAGTGGAAAGAAAAAGAAAGAAAAAGAAAAGGTTAAAATAATAATATTTTATTTTATTATTATTATATTGGCCCAATATTCGACCAGCTCCAAACGGTGCCAAAAAAATTACAGAAAATAGAGAATATTATCTTGAGACGTAATATGAAAATGGTTTACAGAAACTCAATCCGGTTTGTAAATTAAAAATCTCGGAGTGTCTCGCCGATATCGGGCGACACCAGTTTGGCCCGATTTTCGATAAATTCAGAAAAATCTCCAAAAATACCCTAACGTGGCTAATACAATTCGAAGATACATGGTGAAAGCGGATTCTCAAAATACAACGCAGTTTGTGAGATAAAATCGTAAAGCCGATTATCGGTATCAGTCGACACCGATTACGGAGATTTTCTAAAATAATCCAGAAAATTTCCAGAAAATTCTGAAAAATCTCAAATATTAGAAAATAATTTTTAAAACTGAAATCAGCTCAATCGGACTACCGCGGAGGACAAATCAATATTATACGTCGTATCGCGTACTAACACTGTGATACGTACACGAGGGATTAGGGGGTTACAGCCCAATTCTCTTACAACTTATAAAGGAGTGAGTCTACTGGAAAGAGTTCGTTCGAGATCGTCACTGGACAATAGCCACTCACTCCTAACTCCATTGCTACAGGATACAGGGAAATAGCCCGATTGCCTATAAATATGCTAAGCGGTGGCAAGAGCAGAATAAGTTGGTGAGATCCGGATAGTGGGAAATCTAGTCGAGCATCGACAAGAATTCGTATAGAGTTCGACAAGGAAGCTGAGGAGATCATAGCAGATAGGACGGTTCGTGAAGCGAACAACCATCCGAGGTTGGAATACTTTGTGAAGTGGAAGGGATTGTCTGATAGCGAGAGCAGCTGGGAACTAACATGAGCTCTTTGGCAGTTCAAAGACTTGATTGAGAAGTTCCATTGGGAGAAAGCTCAGCGATGAGGGCATTGCTCGGATAGATGGGGGAGAATGTCACGAACTGCTCCATTTTGAGCTCATTTTGGGTTCATCCTATGTGGTGGAGTTTCTAAAATACTTTAGAGAGTTCTAGAGTGTTCTAGGACATCAATGTAAATATCATGTAAAGATGGATATTTTCATAGAAGATTCTAAAAGAAGATATTTAGGTATGAATATATGTGAGATTCTAGATATTCTAAAAGCCTCCAAATCTAAAGAATTCCTTGTATAAACTCTTGCCTATAAATAAGGGTCAAGGATGCTCATTTGTAACCAACAAAGTAAGCATAAGCAATACAAGTTTTCACTTCTTCTCTTAGGTGTTCTGTCTCTCTCTTGAGTGAGTATGAGGGTTAGGCTGACTTAGCTTCGCTTCTAAGGGAAAAGAATGAGCTAAGTGCTGAGCGAATTTAAGTGGTTCAAGGTCAAAAGAATTTGCCCGTGACACCTTCACATGCTCATGTGCTGCAGATTGCTATCCACTTTGCCATTTGCCTCTAGACGCGAAAAGATTTGGGGGTATCTCCCTTTAATCTTGAAACTCTAATCGGATATGTCAAGTATCATATACATGATAAGCCAACATATCAACCCTCTGAACTTGAATCTCCAGCCATAGAATAAAAGAATCAAAAACACTACTTTGTTGACCCTTGAAATTGGATCCCTAGCCAGCTACGTAGCACACACCTCTACCACGGCGTCATACTCGTGTCCGACACCAGCGCTTCTTTAGACACTTCTAAAATGTTATTAGTTAGATACTATATTTTTTTTTAGTTTAGGATACTTGTAACTTCTTCGACATTTATCTTTCATTTCTTATACACTTCTTTTTTCACGTTACATCTTTGATATATTTATTTAGCTTCATGTTTATATCAAAGACCAATTAAGAAAAATGTGCTAAAATATTAATTTGCGTGAAGTTGTGATAAATTTAGATATCCTAAGAAACAAAAAGTGTAATACATTTAGCTTCTTTATACAAAGTTGAAGAGCATATTTTATGTATGCTTGTATACATGCATGCATGTATTCTAGTGTCACATTGTATGATCTTGTGTCTTACTTTGTAAGAAATTGCTGTGTCGTGTATCCGTATTCGTGTACTACCCACGTCACGTGTTCGTGTACATGCTTCTTAAATAGTCAGATACGCTACACATTGGAGATGGATATGCTAACCAAAACTTTGGGGACTTGACACCACTATTGGAAAGCCGAATGCAAAGATAAGAGCCTCTACAATGTTGCTGCTATTAGAGATACCGAACATTGTAGCTATTAGACATGCTTTGCATGAATTTCGCCGTGAGTAGCGATCATCAAGGGAGGAAGATGGGCCTTCAAAGGGTTTAGAAAGAGATCAGGTTAGATGATTAAGAAAAGAAAACACTATTTGATCTTGATGGAATAGTTTCAAAGCCATGCACAAATCCTTGGGACATTCATTGGACGCATAAATTTAAAATCCATACTTTTGATCTTCATTTGAATAGCTTGAAACCTCCGCACACTAAATTTTTGCAGGTTTAGAATAATTCTAGACCACAGATCTAAACCACATCCTAATATAAAATCATCCATTTCATGCCCACTTAATGCAAATAAATTTACAAATGTTTATTTATTTTTCCTGTTTTTAGACATTTTATTAATTTAAAGATTTGAACCATGTTTACCAGTATGGATCTTCCATTCACATCGTGTATTTTTCTAGTGCCCAGAACTTTAGTTTAAGTCTTGTTAATAGGATCATAGTCAATCTCTGTCACTCTCTTTACACACAAAGGCGCATTGGCACATATATAAGGGCTAAGAGTAGAACTTTATGCTAAATCTACAACAGATTTAATCAAAACTGACCGAATGGAGGCTTCCTCTCATAACTCATATTGAAATTTTATCCGCATGTCTGTCTTCACTTCCTCTCGCGTGCGCGAGAGGAAGAGAGTCGGGGGGCCGGGAGAGAGAGCGCCCCGTCTTCGGGCTTCGCCGCCGGCGCCCTCCTCTCTCCCCTCCCACCTTACCCCCACCGTCTTCTTCCTCCTTCACCTTCTTACAGTGCCCTTCTCTGTCTTCTTCTTCTTCTTCCTTTTCACCTTACCGCTCAGTAAACCACTCGGTTAGTTTTTCTTTGCCGAGCGATGTATTAGTACATTCTACACCACATGTTCTATAATCTCTTATCATTTTATTCCCAATCGCTATTCTCTCTAAATTATTCTCACCTGTGGGAAAATGAAAATAAATGCATATATGATCATCTAATGCAATTGAAAAAGACTGATAAGGGACAAATATCCTCTGAAAGAATCCTAAAAGTGTCCAAAACACTGTCTGAGGGACATTCCAACCATCATGGGGCCTGTGCTATGTCACTAGGGTTGCAGTGAAAGAAATGAAGTTGCCAATACCAGCGAGGACGAATTGGTGAAATAAGTTTGCAACCACTGAGGCCAAATTACTGTAGTTAGTTTGCAGGCCCCAACTATAGAAGGAATATGTACAGTAAATTACCACAGCAAATGCAAGGTTTTATCATGTACATTGTCCACCTAAAACATTGTTCTATTTTAGAAAGGTTTGCAGAGTTCACTTTGTAGTGTAAGGACCTGTTGCTAGGGAGCAGTTGAAATTACAACAGAAAACCATGTACATGGAAGATCATCACAAAATTTAGATTCCCTCATTGAGGTCAATCATAGCTAACATAGTGAAGTAACAAATTATGCCTTTTTTTTCGACAGCAGAATATTCTTGACTAATAACATATCAAGGTTCAACATCATGCCCCACAAGTCCTTGACTTAATAAAATGAAAGAATAAGCCTCAACTATTTATGGCTGTATGCGCAGTTGAAGCACAAACATGGATACGGGAAACAATAACACATGATAGAGGCATGGGAACAAGGAAAGCTTCCAAAAACACGTGAGGGCATGAGCATTACAAGAATTTGTCTGTTTACATGCATGTGCATGCACTCTCATATGCCGCATGCATTTACACATACAAATATGTTTATCTCCGTGGTGCGAATTATGCCAACACCAAAACATCTAGAATAAGGTTAGTATATGCACACACACTCACACTTTAGCGCGCGCACACACATAAATATACAAACATATCGTAGTGGTGAGATCGCGACACATGTCCCGCCACATCAGGAGTGTCACAAGTAGACAATGAACTCGAGATGCCAGTTGCCCCCCGGAGACCACCCCCGAGGAGAGAGTCTCGGGCCTTACCCCGGCATCACAGTCAACTCGGAGGAGAGAACATCGGGCCTTGCCCCGACATTACACACAACTCCGAGGGGAGAACATCGCGCCCTACCCCGAGCTCACATTCAACCCGAGGAGAGAACCTCCCCCCCTTTCTTTCTCCAACATCCGCAACTATCAGATTTCTCCTCAACCTCCACGACGTAGGCTCTCCACAGAGATTCCCGCTTCCACTGGACATAGTTGAGCAGAAGAGTTTCCCGAATCGCGAAGGTAGTTATACTGTCACGATATTCCATGTTCTAAAAACTCCCCTATTTCAATGGGGGCAATTATGGATATTGGGGAAGATCTCAGCATGCCAATCCCAATAATAAAGCACAATAATTTGAACGGTTATGAAAAGATCCCAACATGCAAATCGTACAGATCTCACGCCATCAGTTACAACGCCATAGAGTACTTCCATAGAAAAAGGAGGATAAAGAAGAAATTGTAAACAAAGGAATACTCTACTGAATTCACTTTAATCTCGAAAATATAGTGAATTCTCTTTCTCCTCTTGTAGTATTTTAAATTAGGTTTTCACGTATAAATCTTTTGTTTCTGCACGTCTATTATGTTGAGACCTGAAGTTCCACTCTCGATTTAGATAGATGCCCTTCATTTGTGGTGCGAGATTGACTGTTCATTCAATCGTATTGGAAAATCTCTACCACATATATGTATGCATGTATATATGCTATTCCAACATTAAAAGTTTAAATTAGAATTAACATGATTGTTGGAAATTTATGTTACTTAATTGTGTCTTATATTATGTATCGATAATCAAGATTTAATAAGAAGTTCGCTAGATATGTTTTGGAGAAACCGGGGGAAAAAATAGTCCTCATGGCACTTAACTATTTGGTACGTGAAATGTGAAATTCTCCTATAATATTCAATTCTTAGGAATATAATTCTCAGGCATTAAATTCTTGAGAATATTGCATTACACTATTTGATGTAATCTGTGTATTCTAAGAAATCTAATATTCTCATATTTGATACATTGTAATAATTTTAAGAAATTTTATATTTATAAAAATACTTTTTACACAGTGAAAATAAACTATCTAAACACAACATCAACAATATCTAAATAGTAAGAAAAGTTGACTAATTTAAAATATTAAATAGATCTCATATAAATATTCTAATAAACTGTGTCACCACTTGCAAGCATTTCACAACACAAATCAACAAATTATAAGAATTCAAATCGATTCTAACAAGGAAAAAAATAAAACAAAAGTTCATCATAATTAAAAAAATCATATTCAATTTTTAAAATTCAATATCTCTGAAATGATAACGTACTAGTAACTTTTAAATATTTTGAAGCAAATATATAATCGAAATTTGCTCTATAAATTATTCAAACAAATACTACTAAATATAGATATAAAAAACATACCAAACACACCCTTAGTTGAACCATTGCCGCCAGGGTGAGTCGCTGAACCGGACTCACCCAGCTCCGCAGCGATCTGACACGAGCTTCGACCCGGTCCGGTCTGACTCGGGCTCCTTACTCAAACGGGTTCCCCCGAGCTTGACTCGGCCCCACCTGTTGGTCCCCAGCCGTTTAGCTCCGACTCCACCCTGCAACAACTTTCTCCCTGTTCACCGATGACTCAGACTTTTCATTCAAATTCAAACTTGATTTCTGCAGCAGTTCACCTCCGCTTCCTATTCTGGATGATATCTTTTCAGCTAACAGGCCTCCAGCGGGTCTCTTGGGCCTACCTCCTATACTGGACTTACTGAACCTAATATCAATTGTGGCCCATAAAAGTTTCTGCAGCAGGCCGAGCCAAGTACATCCAAATCTCTAAATTCTCTGTAGGCCTCCTCCACCAGGCCTAGTTCACTTCACCGCAGGCCCACTTCGTTAGGCTCCATCTTCTTCAGACCGAGTTAATTCTAATGCCGCCGCTGCCCGAGTTCCTCCTCCACCACCTCCTCCTACGGCGGCGGCACCTGCTGCGGATCTTGCCCGTCCTTTGCCTCCCCGCCCCCACCACATCCCTACTGACACACCACTGCACCCTTTAGCTCGCCGCTGTCATGATTTCTCCCGGCCATCACCATCCATCTCGGCCACCACCACTGCTGCAAATGTCACCCTCCTTGGCTCCTGTCCTCCCCTTCACTCCTCCCTCTGCGAGCTCTGCAACGCCTCATACAGACAAATCTCCGCTCGCTGCTCATAGCTCTGGTCTCCCTCCCCGCCAGCCACCACCTCTCCACTCCATTTCGCCTAGCGGCATGTTGTATTCCCCAGCTACGATGCATTCCAGTCAGCCTCGCTTCCTGCGCTGTAGTGCTTGCAAACTCTGTAGTAATGCTCCTGCCAGTGCCTCGGAACGAGCCTGGAAGCGCGACCGTGTCCTTTCACTTGAAGAGCCGGTTCAAGCTCTCATAGCCTGCCCTCTCTGGACCTTTGGGATCTGTCAACATCCCTATTGTATCCTCCGACGCTCATGATGGGATTTCGGATGACGACATTCTTCGTGTTTCGGTGGTGGCTACTGGCAGCGGCTATATCTTTGGAGATGGCGGTGAGACTACTACTGCTTCCCACGGGCTGCTCTTTGATTGTATCTGTGTTTCTTTTAGTGTGTTTTATCCTTATTTATGTTAATCATCTCATATAACGTTCATGGACTTGGATCTCTAGAGAAACGTAGTAATATCCGAGATTATCTGAGAATTTACTGTGTTTTGAAGTTGTTCCGCTGCAAACAATTCGGTTCATGTGTGTGAGCTTCACATAGATGATAAGATGATCAATTCTTTATTGACACATGAAATATATGTGCGTGTAGCTCACACATGAACCGAATACTGTTACAAGAATCTAAATCTGAATTCCCTTCTACGCATTTTCTCCGTTCCATTGGAGGCACTTTATGACTCATTGGCGTCATCTTGATGTCCTTGGCTTTCCAGGGGGTCAACTTGTTGGCTGGCATGACCGCAGTTTGACTATGTTAGTGAACTTGTAGGGGAATTCTTACCATCGGTCAAACTCACCCACCGCACCTCAAGAATTACCTTTACCATCTTCTGTGTTTATGTTCCGTGTGAGGATTCGTGACGACCTTCTTTTGGTCTGAGATTCAAGGCCCTAAAGGTTGGGCAGGAGACTAATGGATTCTTGCCGGGGACTTTAATGTCACCCTTTTCTATGGTGAGAGAAGTGGGCCCAAAATCCACTTTCATGGCATGACTAATTTTAATGATCTGATCAACAGTCTTCTATCATGGCTTGACCGCATGTCGGATCAGACGGTTTTAACATGAGATTCTACCAGTATTTCTAACCAGAACTCTAAAACGACTTCCTTGATATTTTTGCCGCGTTCCACCAAGGATGTCTCGACCTCATTCGCATCAACCTTGCTTATATCACTCTCATTTTTAAAAAAGAAGACGCTTCTCCAGTAACCGACTGCGCAATCAATCTTATTCTTGGAGTCTTCAAAATCATTGCTAAAGTACTTGCTTCCCGATTGAAGAACAAAATTGACCTCCTCATCGATCCGTTTTTCCATCCCTCTTTGAATTCACATCCGATCCAAATGTCACAGTTAGATCCTAGATGCTGTTGGAATATCAAATAAAAATGTCTTTTATGACATTAATTATGGAAGTAGAAGAGACACTATAAGGTGAATAAATGAAGAGTCATCATCATCAATTTGAAAAAAATGAAAAGTCACAATGAATTGGAGAAGTTAAAGAGTCATATATGCATTATTGTCATTTGTTTATGACATTAAAATAGATGGTTGGTATTCTTATAAGTTTTTCCTTTGAAGCCTATAAAAGGCTAGTGTACCTCTTTATTTTTTAAGTAAGCAAGCAAGAAAGAAAAGTTGAATAGGATTCATTCTCTACTTAAAATTTTAGATTATAGTATATTAGTCCATAGACTAGTATACAACAATTGGTATCAGAGCCAATTCAATTTTTTTTTTTTCCATTTCCTCTTCTCATGGTCTCCGCCAACAATCTCATCAATTCACAAGTACCCAAGTTATTGAAAGATAACTATGAGAGTTGGTCAATTCAGATGAAAACTCTATTTGGTTCTCAAGAGTTGAGGGAGCTAATCTTTGATGAGTTCAAGGAACCCGGAGGTAGAAGTCGCCTGCACCACCGAAGAGAAGAAGGCTCTTAGAGAGTAAAGAAAGGAGGATAGCAAGGCTCGTTTTCTACTCTATCAAGAGTTGGATGAGTCTACCTTCGAGAGAGTTGCCGAAATAAAGACAAGCAAGGAAGCAAGGGAAATCCTTGCTACCATATACAAGGAAGTCGAGGGGGTGAAGCGAATTTGCCTTCAAACTTTGAGGGGCGATTTTGAAGCCGCTTAAATGAAAGATGAAGAAAAAATTTCTAATTATTATTCACGATTACTTCTAATTGTGAATAAAATGAGGAGAAATGGAGAGAAGATGGAGGACATTCGAGTGATGGAGAAATTGCTCCGATCTATCACATCAAAGTTTGAGCACGTGATAGCGACAATTGAGGACTCCTAGATTTTGGAGGAGATCTCAATAGAGGAGCTTTTAGGATCTCTCCAAGTTCATGAGTAACAAATGCAAAAGAAGACTGGTTCCATAGTTTTAGAGCAAGCATTAGAGTCAAAGCTGAATCTAAATGATCGAGGCTCACATAGTAGAAGTCGTGGTTGTGGTAGAGGCAGGGGACGTGGTCCCCAACAACGAACCACCCAAAATCAAGTGGAGTTCCAAAGCTTCAAAGGTCGAGGACGAAGCAATCGGAAAGATTTACATCTGGATGTGGAAAACAAAAAGAACGTCCAATGCTACAACTGTCAAAAATTTGGAACTATGCCTCTGATTGCTGGCACAGAACTAAATATCTTACCAGTCTCGCCGAAGCAACAAATGACGTGAATAATAACTTTACTCTTCTTCTTACTCATGATGATTCAAGTGTTCAGAATGATATTTGGTACCTTGACTCGGATGCTAGCAACCACATGTGCAGGAAGAAAGAACTTTTCGTGAAACTCACAGAAAGAATTCATGAAAGTGTAAGCTTGGGAGATTCTTTAAACTCCCCGTTGAAGAAGAAGGAAAGATCAAATATACCAAAAGGATGGTAAGCCCGTGTATATTTCTGATGTTTATTATATTCCTAATATGAATAGTAATATTCTCAACATCGGTCAATTACTCAAAAAAGAATATAAAGTATATATGGAGAACAACCATCTTTGGCTGGAAAATGCAAAAGGAGGTCTCATATCTTGTGTTAAGATGACAAGGAACCGCATGTTTCCTTTGAATCTAAACACGAAAATTGAGAAGTGTTTTCAAGGACTCGTGAAGAATGAGTCATAGAGATGGCATCTTCGCTTCGACCATCTAAACTTGAGTGGCCTGAAGGTACTATCTACAGCCGGCATGGTACGAGCCAACAATCGATCTACCAAGTCATACTTGTGAAGTTTGCATAATTGGCAAGCAAGCATGATTTCTTTTTCCCAGTGGAAAGTTGTGGAGAGCGGAGGCACCATTACAACTTGTTCATAATGACATCTGCAGATCATTAGATCTCGTCTCCTTAGGAGGTAATAGATATTTTATTACCTTCATTGATAATTTCAGTAGAAAGATGTGAGTATACATTCTTAAAGAAAAATCTGCTGCCTTTACTACCTTCAAGAATTTAAAGCCCTGTTAAAGAGGAGAGTGACCACAAGCTAATAACTCTCTGATCTGATCGAGGTGGTGAGTACATCTCAAATCTATTTCAAGAATATTGTAGGGAGAAAGGCATAAAGAAACAGTTTACTACTACTACACATCACAACAAAATGGTATCACAGAAAGAAAGAACCGCACCATTCTTGACATGACAAGAACCATACTCAAAGAAAAGGGACTGTCGAAGCAGTTTTGAGCAGAAGCTGTAGCGTGTTCAACTTACTTACTCAACTGGAGCCTGATGAAGCAAGTGAATGGCAAGACTCCTCAAGATGCATGGAGCGGTTACACGCCTAATGTCGCACACCTATGAATTTTTGGGTGTGTTGCATATACTCAAGTACCTGAAGTCAAAAGGAAGAATGTAACGCCCCAGTCCCGCAGGTACGGGGATGTTATGGCGACGTACATACGCAGGGCGGAAAACCCTCACGTACGTACGCTAAGCCTCAGTACAGTAAATAACCTCCATATAGACATGAGTTCCAGCATGAAATAAGTACAAGAATACCTGCAGAAAGAGGTCAGCGATCATAACAGATATGAAAAATGAGAACAATAAGATAACAGAAATAAATCAACAAGATACCTATGAATGATCTCGATGAGGAATCTCCTAGGCCACTCTAAGGCATTCTCTGATACTACGGTACCTCGAATCTCCAAATCTGGGCACGCAAACCCAGGGTCGTCAGAAAGCGACCTAGTGAGTGGTAAAGTGAAGGAGGCAGTAATAAATACAATAATAATACAAACACGATAATAATATATAATACATGATGTTATGGTAGTGATACCATATCATAAGTATATAATAAGCCGTAGAAGAATATAATCATGTCATCTTTTAATACCCTCATTGCCTAACATGTTATCATCGGGTCATGTCTATAGTTGTATCCAGTTTTATATACCAATTTTATATACTCATGAATGGTGTCTAGTGGTGACGTGATAGAAATGAACATGCAGGTGGGCGTATACAATATGAACATGCAGGTGGGCATATGCCATATAACCACAATACTGTGTGGTGTATATACAGTAATGATGTTTGCAAGATATACAGAAAACAGAATAGATGCAATGCAGAACATGCGGAGTATGCCACGACAGATAATGTAACATGTATCAGGTAAAGTAACAAGTATACCGGTAACAGGATATCGGATACAGTATCATGAACAGTAACAAGATAGCATACATGTCTCAGACAAGTCATGTCATTTATACAATAGTAGCAATCAGTACCACCTGGTATTTTAGTCAATCTCTTCCAGTGTCTACTACTGGCAGTTCATACTGGAGCCCGCACTCCAGTCGAACCCATCCGGACATGGCATACGGGTACCATTATCCAAACGAGAGAGTGACCAAATAACAAGTGTTCCCGACGTCACTATTGTGTATACTGTTTTATTATGTTACTTGGAAACCCATGGTCGAGGAGTTCTTATCGGGTAGGTGTATCCCGTGCATACCCGGGATCACGGCCTTAAACGGACCCCTGGCTGCTAAGACCAGGGCCCTCCGCTAAGAGGGAAGCACGAATCAAGTAACAGGAGCTCATGGAGCTAGTGGTAGGTAGCACTACCGTCCCCTGCAGTGGGACTAACAATATAGATCCAGTACATCACCCGATAAGATCTAATCAACCGTCAAGTCTCCCTCATACCCAAGTTATCATTATTATCTGATATGTCAAGTATACAATGTGACAAGAACAAATAATAGTACATGATACGGGTAACATGATAACTAGACCAGAGCTCTGTTGATAGCATAAAACAATATAACGGGAATCGGGAACAATATAACGGGAATCATATAACGGAAACGGGAACAGTAGATGTGGAATTCCACATATCGCATATCAACAGCTCTCATGTCCAGTAACGGGAATATCCATATCAGTAACAGGAAACAATCAAATACGGTAACATGGAACAATAATACATGTAGCATGAACGGAGATCCATCAATCATATAACACAAATATAGTAACATGGAACAATAATACATGTAAGATGAACGGTGATCCATATGACAAGAGTACAGAAACCATACATGCATGTGTAACAGTGATATGTGAACCTGAGATGTGTGTCGAGCATCCATGTAACGATGAGAATAATAATGCGAAATGCAGTACGCCATGTAGTGGGATATCCGTGTATCAGTGAATTATTTATGTGGAGCAAGACTCCGTATAACATATACGTGTATCACTCCTACATGTATGCACAATGGTCAGTGTCTCAGATACTACCATGTCCATTGACCTACAGTTCCCGTATTGTGATGATACCAGTGCATGAAATAACGGTGTCCAACATTCCTATCTCGTGATTGATAGTTATCTAACTGTTATATACTGCATGAATTAATAGTGTCCAATAATATGGTGAACTAGTGGCCCGAGTGTCAGTGGTCCATGAACATGACCTAATAAGCATCCAGTGTCACACTCTACGTCTACTAGGTATCAGGCATATTCTAAGTACGGTGTTGATTACATTGTTTTAATATTATCTACAGTTTATTTTACCGGTATACAGTTCAAGCAATAAAAGACAATTTATAAATAAAAACACTCACAAACTAGTCATGAGGAGGTAGCTCTCTTTCCCACAATCGCAACGGATCCAGAATCGTCCCGATCGGAGTCCGAATGCTCCCGATATCGCCCGAATACTAAATCATAACAATAGGATTAAATATGTCAATAAAATATTAAATGCAAATACTGAAATGTACAGGGGGTTTTCTGTAAATTTACCTATAATGGGTTTTGGATGCGGGTTTGGGCTCAATGACGGGTTGGGTTTAGATCCTACCCAAACCCATTTGACTTATAGGAAAATCCTACCCAAACCCATTTGACTTATAGGAAAATGGGTTAACGGGTTTGGGGTTTATTGGGTTGATTAGTAACCCAATAAGGTTATTGGGTTTGGGTTCTACCCAAACCCAATCAAAAACACACCATAGCAGCAGCTTGCTGCTGCTGCTGCCCCTGCGAGGGCCGGCCGGCCAGCCCAGCTGGCCGGCGGCGATTCAGCCCGGCCAAGAGAGAGGGTGAGGTAAAGAGAGAGCTGGGGAGAGAGAGAGAAAGAAAGAGAGAAAAGGGAAAAATGGAAACAGGGCAGCTGCATGCTGCCCTGTGCCTGGCTGCGCAGCCGCGCAGCCATGGCGCCCGGCTGCGGCCGGCGGCCTAGGCCGGCTGCGCTGGCCGGCCTGCGGCCTGCCTGGCCGCTGCAACAATCAGACCCCCTTGTTGGGGTCGGCACAAAGAGAGAGAGGGATAGTGAGAGAGGGATTTGAGATGGAGAGAGAGAGTTAGAGAGAGAGAGGGAAGGCATTGAGAGGAGAGTTTTAGAGAGAGAGGGAAGGGGGGTTTTATAAAGAGAGGAGAGAGAATGAGGCGGTGGCAATGGCGGTTGGGGGAAGAAGCTTGTGGAAGAAGATGGAAGAAAGAAAAGAAAAATAAAAATAAAAAATTATTTTATTATTATAATATTGGCCCAAAATTCGACCAGCTCCGAATGGTGCCCAAAAATTACAGAAAATAGAGAATATTATCCTGAGAGGGAATATAAAAACGGTTTGAAGAAACTCGATCCGGTTTGTAAATTAAAATCCCGGAGGGTCTCGCCGATACGGGCGACACCGGTTTGGCCGGATTTTCGATAAATTCAGAAAAATCTCCAAAAATACCAATACGTAGCTCATGTGATTCTAAGACATACTCTGAAAGCCGATTCTCCAATTTCGACTCCATTTGTAAAATAAAAATCGGAAGGCCGGTTATCGGTCGACACCGACTACGGAGATTTTCCAAAATAATTCAGAAAAATCTCAAATATTAGAAACTGATTTTTGACACTGAAATTAACTCAATCGAACTATCACGGGGGTCGAAACAATTTTTGTACGTCGTATCGCATACCGATACTGTGATACGTACACCGGGGATCAGGGGGTCACAAAGAAGCTTGACAATCAAGGTGAAAAATGTGTTTTCATCAAATATAGCGAAGAGTCAAAGGCATACAAGCTCTACAATCTACTAACTAAGAAACTAGTACTTAGTAGAGACGTTGTCTTCAATGAAGCTGAAGCATGAAGTTGGAGCAATAGAGAGACTATCAAAGAGCAACCCGTGGTTAATGAGCCTGACGAGCCCCTACAGAAGGTTCCACCACCAGCTACACCACCATCTTCTCAACAAGCTACACCGTCTCCTGCAAGAGGTTCTCCATCTTTTAGGGAAGGTAGTAGTAGCGAATCCTCCGTGCAACGAGGTCCCATTAAAATGAGAAGCCTCATGGAGATCTATGAGCAGATAGGAGAAGATGGAGAGACTAATCTTATTGGCCTAAAGGCCCATCACTCTAGTTTTGATGATGATCAACTCATGTAGTTATGTTTACTAATGATCTTGTGTTTAATTAGTGACAGATTTGTTATCAAGATCTTAGTAGGTGTGGAGCTTCAACAAAGAATTTAAAGACATATTTTGGAGCTAGCACCAGTTGATTCACGAGCCTATGCATCAAGATCACATCAAGTACTCAAGAGGAGTCGAGCTCGTTGGATTGCATTTGGACCAAGTCAAGATGATGAGAAGACTTCAAGGGAAGACTTCAAGATCAAGACTTGTGTCTAGGTATAAGATTTAGTTTTTAGAAGATTTTGTTAAAATGTAAAGGATAGAGTAGTTGGTGGATTGCTCAAGTATTATATACACACACACTCTTGATTTAGTTGTCTTTTCATAAAAGAATTTTCAGTTTAGAAAAGACTTTCATTTTGAAAAAATACATTTTGGTTTTTGGTATTTTCTTATATACATGTTTAATCCAAAACCAAGTTTAGAGCTTAATGTCAAAAACTTAGATATTTCATCTTATTTGTGTAGTGGATTATATCCATACACACTATGCTTTAATGAGTTCAAAATATCTAGTTTTTATTTAAAGGAGTTTTGAAAACAAGTTTTAGAAAAATACAAGTTTTCATTTGAGCCAATATTTCCATATTATAAAAATAGTCCAATCTTTTATAACATGCCTTGATTTTGTGCAAGCATGTTTGTTTATCAAAGTATATTGGTAAATCTATTTTTGTAGATTTTTAAGTATTTTATGAGATTTTATTTGAGCCAAAAAGACAAACTTTTTAATCTCAGAATTCTGTTTTCAGACTTCAGATAGTCGACTTACTACCTTACTAGTCGACTAACTCTGAATTCGGTCGACCGGCTCGGTCGACCGACGTGCACAGCGTGCACGCCTTGACCTGGCAGATGGCCGGTCGACCGACTGAGTCGACCGGAACTGAGAGCAGTGCTCTCTGTTCTTTTGGGTCGACCGGGCGGTCGACCGGAGGCTCCAACGGTCTGATTTTGACCGTTGGCAGTCGACCGACAGGTCTGACAGACCCCAACGGCTAGTTTTTGACAGCCTATAAATTTGGGGGTTTGGTCATTTGTTTTCAATAAGATTTTAGGAGAACTTTGAGCCAGTTTTTCCCATTCTTTTAAAAGGGTTTTCTCCACATATTTGAGTGCAAATATTTTCTATCTAAAGGGAAGATTTTATTCAAGAGTGTTTAAAAGTGATTCTTTGAGTTTTCCTCTACCATTCTCTTCCTTGTTTTTCTCACACCAACACTTGAGCATCCATTGAGCTATTCATCTTATAGGAGTGTTGTAGTGAGAGCTTTTATTGGTGATCAAAGTGTTTAGATCACCAAGAGATCATTTCTTGTACTTTGAGGAGGCGGACGTGTGTGTCCGCGTTGTTTCGAGTTCGGGTGCGAACTCCGTGTTTGAGGTGCGGCCTCGGCAAGCTTGTGGGGCTTGCGTGTGTACGGACTAGGGAGTCCGAGGGCTTGTAGGTGTTGCGGTACCGAGGAGAGATCCATTGGGATCTTGCATAGTGGAAATCCTTCGTGTGTCGAAGGCGGGGATGTAGAGCAAGTGTGCTCGAACCTCGAAACAAACCCTTTGTGTTTGCGATTGTCATTTCTCTCTCTATCTACTTGTTTATATCTTGCATTACTTATCTTGTCTTTACCTTTATATGTATGATATATTCCTTGTGCTCATATTGATATATTTGTTGGGATTGTTTGCTAACACTTGTATTCAACCAAGAGAGCCAACGCGACACCTCAACCCATTCAAGGGGAATCTAGAGGAGTTTGTCCCGAGCCCTTCACGGGAAATTCGGCAACACTCTTGTGTTATACGTGGTGTTTAGTTTAAATAGTTTTATTTGGTCATAATTGCTCTTAGCTTCCGCATCATTTGGCATTAAGTGACCATTAGATTAGCCTTCACCTATTCACCCCCCCTCTAGGTGAACTTTCAAATCTCTTTTACTTATATGCTAATTATGAGCCTCTCACTTTCAAAGAGGCTATAGAAGAAGATTGCTGGCGATCGGCAATGAAGGGGGAAATGCATGCCATCCAGAAGAACGACAAATGAGAGTTAACAACACTTTCACAAAATCACAAGGTGATAGATGTCAAATGGGTGTACAAGATCAAACACACAGCAGATGGTGAAGTTGATCGATATAAGGTGAGGCTTATAGTGAAAGGCTACAAACAAAAATACTGCATCGACTATGAAGAAGTCTTTACACTAGTTGCTCGATTGGACACGGTGAGACTATTAATTTCACTTGCAGCTCATCACAGATGGAAGATATATCATCTAGATATCAAGTCAGCATTTCTTAATGGTATTCTTGAATAAGAGGTGTATGTACAACGACTAGAAGATTTTATGGTAAACGGGCAAGAAGACAAAGTATATCGCCTAAAGAAAACCTTGTACGGCTTAAAGCAGGCACCACGGGCATGAAATACCCGAATTGATGGTTATCTTCATCAAAACGGCTTCATCAAATGTCCTTATGAGCATGCCATCTACATGAAGAGTAATCATCAAGGCGAATTTCTAATAATTTGTCTTTATATTGATGACTTGTTATACATAGGAAGTAGCGCCGAGATGCTTGTTGAATTTAAGGAGGCGATGTTCAATAAATTTGAGATGACGGACAATGGATTGATGCCCTATTTTTTTGGCATCGAAGTGAAGCAACAACAAGATGGGTATTTATATCTCAAAAGAAGTACATAAAGGAGATCTTAGAGAAATTCAAGATGAGTAAATGCAACCCAGTGAACACCCTAATAGCCACAGGAATGAAGCTATCAAGAGAAGAAAAGGGAGATTTTGTAGACTCGACTCTTTTCAAAAGTCTAGTTGGTAGTCTGAGGAACTTGACGATCATAAGGTCTGATATTGTTTATGGAGTCGAACTTGTGAGTCGCTATATGGAGATACCGAAAGAGTCTCATAGGCTAGCTTCAAAGAGAATTCTAAGATATATCAAAGGCACACTCAACTTTGATCTATTTTATGCTTATAGTGAAACTGCAGAGTTAGTAGGCTATTCAGATAGCGATTGGGGAGGTGACCAAGATGAGAGAAAAAGTACCACTGGCTATATCTTCTATCTTTGGTCAAATGTATTTTCATGAACCTCAAAGAAGAAAGAAGTTATGGCCTTATCTTCATACGAAGTAGAGTATGCGGCAGCTTTTTCTACTGTATGTGAAGCTATTTGGTTGCGGAACATTTTAAAGGAGTTGGATCATCCACAAGAAGAAGCGACTGTAATATTTGTGAATAACAAATCAGCCATCTAACTTGCAAAGAACCCAGTACATCATGGGATGAGCAAACATATAGATGCACAGTTTCATTTTCTCAGAGACCATGCAAAGCAGAAAATCGTGGAGTCAGAGTATTGTCATACCATGGAGTAAGTAGCAGATATTCTCACCAAGGTATTGCCAATTGAACCTTTCAGAAGGCAAAAAGAAATGCTCAGTACGAAAACATTTTGTTTTGAGGGGACGTGTTGGAATATCAAATAAAAATGTCTTTTATGACATTAATTTTGAAAGTAAAAGATACACTATAAGGTGAAAAAGTGAATAGTCATCATCATCATCAATTTGAACAAATGAAAAGTCATCATGAGTTGGAGATGTTAAAGAGTCATATATGCATTATTGTCATTTGTTTATGACATTAAAGTAGATGATTGGTATTCTTATAAGTTTTTTCTTTGAAGCCTATAAAAGACTACTGCACCTCTTTGTTTTTTCAAGCAAGAAAGAAAGAAAAAAAAGTTGAATAAGATCCATTCTCCACTTGAAAATTTAATTATAGTATATTAGTCTGTAAACTAGTATATAACAGATACAAGTCACTAGTGCTTATGTTTTATTTTTTCACACTCTCCTCTCTACGTGTCATCTTCGTAATCTCGCGGGCCTTCTTAACCTAATCCACTCTCATCAACTTTCTCCAAGCCAAGACCCCATGCACCTATTGGAGTACTCTCCATCCAAGTGGTCGGTTCATTATCGAATCTCTCTATGACCATCTGCAACCTTCTGAACCGTCGGATGTTCTGCCACAAGTCATCTGGCATACTGCAACACCCCTTAAAAACTAAGAGTACCACCTGGCTGGCCCTGCTTAATCGCCTACCCACTGGCAAACTCCTGAACAGGCGCCATATACGTCGACCTTTCTTTCACTGTGTCCTCTGTGGACTCCAGCCCTTCCTCTTCCTCACTTGCCCCTTCTCCTCATCAGTTTGGGGGTCTCTACCTCCTAGTCCTGGCCTGGGAGTTCTGCCTTCGTCCATCAGAGAACTGTCGAGTAATTAGAGACTCCTCCACATCCACCATCATCCCATCAGCTTTGGGATGTCAAAGTAATTGCCACCATTTGGTATTTTTGGACTGAAAGAAATGCTAGGATCTTCAACAATAGGGAATCTGCACCTGAATCAATCCTGGCAAAAGTTGCCTTCTTCACAAATCTCCGGGCTCAAGATCTCCTGACAACTTAGTATTAGCCTCCCTTTTTATGCATATAATTCTTTCCCCCTCTCTCCTCCTTTTGTTTCTCTTGACTTACCTCGTCCTTGGTAAGCTTGCTTGTATTTGTTCCTTGCACACACACACGTAATGGGACATGGATTTCGATTTGAGGCCCGGTTCTTTCCCTAGAAAATAAATAAAAATAAAATAAAAATTCTAAATTTTGTCTAGCTTGATACCAGATGTAGATACAATAGTAAATATTAATGTGCCTAGATTAGGAATTCAGGACTCGTACTGCTCCATTCGTGTGTGGAATTAATGTGCTCGTTTCTTGCCAAGGGTACTCTTGATAACTAATAAAAAGTGGGCCTCTTAAACCTTACATGAATAAGTCTCTGCAAGAAGTAGAATAATTCCTTTTTTTTTAAGGAAAAAATTGGAATAATTCTGATTCATGAGTGATAATATTCACCTTTTCATCTGGAAAAAAGAAGGAAAAAAGAAAAAAAAAGTTTACTAAAAGATTGTTCCAAAATTACAGTGTGTTCAAATCAACTCTAGGAAAACACATATTTATAGTTAGTATTTTTTCCCCTTAAGTGTGGCCCATCGGTAAGTCGATGGGTTTGCTTTCCAAACAGAGCCGGTTTGAATCTCATAAGGGGCGATATTTTTCTCACGGGGCAATGTGATGTAGGAGACCGAAAGAGCAACAAACATCATGCCAAAAACACTTAATCTGTCGACAGCCTTAATTTGGACTGTCGACAGGCTTTTCTCAAAAGACAGAAATTTTTTAGACATGTTGATAATACCTTTTTGGCCTGTCGACAGGCCTTTAGAGTAAGTCAAAAGATTACAAATCTGTCGACAGCTCCCTTCAACTGTCGACAGGCCTACGGTATTTCAGAGTATCCTAATTCGTTTAGGAGTTATTTTATGGGTCAATTTTTAATTCCAATTTGTTTATTTTCTATTTTTCTATTTTGAATTTCCTAGTTATGGAATTACTCTTAATTTACTTGTCTATATAAAGGACTTTGTATCCTAGCTTTTTATTATTCAACTTTTAATCAATATTTTTGAGTTTTCTCATATTTGCTCGTGCATTCGAGTTGTTCTCTATGGCTCGTGGATTTGGGTCGTTCTTCCTCGTGGATTCGAGTATTTATCCTTACTTGACTACTTCTTTAGAGATCGTCAGTGCTAAAACGAGATCTAACCCATGTCGTTCGTCTTCTTCGCTTTCCCGTCCTGCGTCAAGTAGTATCAAAGCTTCTGCAAATGCTCCGACGATGGCCAGAAACGACAACGAGCCATGGAGGTGGATGTTGATGATACGTTAATGAAAAGTATACAACACAAATTACCTTCAACATCTAGACAAAGCCTTCAATCTCCTAAGACAGTACGAGGTGAAGCTCAACCCTGAGAAGTGCACATTTGGTGTGGCTTCCGGGAAGTTCTTAGGACATTAGGTCACTCAACAAAGTATTGAGCCCGACCCTGACTAGATATTTGCAATTCTGAACATGAGGTCGCCCACCTGTGTAAAGGAGGTTTAGATGATGAACGGGCATCTTGCAGCCCTCAATCGATTTATCAGCCGATCTACGGACAAATGCAAGCCATTTTTTCAGGCCTTGAAGAAAAATGGAGTTGACTTCCACTGGAATGAGAAATGCGAGACAGCTTTTCAGGGGCTAAAGAGGTACTTGGTCTCACCATCCCTACTGTCGAAGCCTTTCTCGAGAGAGACGTTGTATCTTTACCTCATCATCTCGGAATCTGCAGTCAGCGGAGCCCTGGTTCGAGAAGACGAAGGCGTTCAAATACCGATATATTATGTCAATCTTTCCATGAACGACCCCCAGACAAGATACCAAAGGTTAGAAAAATTGGTGTTGGCTCTCTTCATTATCTCAAGAAAGCTCAAGCACTACTTTCAAACCTTCCCGATCACAGTCCTCACTGAGCATCCCCTGGGGAGCATCGTGGAAAATTCTGAAGCAACTGAAAGGATATCAAAATAGGCTTCAGAGCTGAGATCTTACGAACTCAGATATAGCCAAGGACAACAATCAAAGGTCAGATCTTGGCCGACTTCATCGCTAACTTCACCCCGAGAGCCACAAAGCACACCGACCAACTCGAAGGATAGATCCTGAACATGAATGGAGTTTCAAACAGCAATGGGTCAGGCATCAGAATTGTCCTCACCACCCCAGAAGGTTCCATCATCGAATAGTCCTTTACCTTAGGGTTCCCTGCATCCAACAACAAGGTCGAGTTTGAGGCTGTCTTAGTTGGGCTCCGAGCGGCTATCACTCTCGGGGTCACTGGGCTTGAGGTTCAGTATAACTCCTCGCTGGTAGTCAACCAAGTCAGCGGCGAATATGTCACAAGAGATTCTCTGATGGCGGAGTACCTACAACTGGTTCTCGAGTTGAAGTCCAAAGTCCCCTGATGTAACTTTAAGTAGGTCCCCAGGTCTGCGAACAACCATGCCAATTCACTTGCCAAATTAGGGGGAGCTACGGAGTTTCAGATTAGACGCGAAATCCCCATCGAGGACATCATCCGTTTGAGCATTCAACAACCAATAGCAAAGATCCTACACCTCAACATCTCACCAGCATGAAGGAACCCCATCATTGCCTACTTAAAAAATGGGACACTTCTTAACGACAGATCTGAGGCAAGAAAACTCCAACACTTAGCCACCTGGTACATACTTCTCGTTGACATATTATACAAGAAATCCTACTCCAGTCTCCACCCTGACCCGTATCTAAGATGTCTTGGTCCGGAGGAGGCTTACAAGGCGATGCAGAAATTCACGATGACGACTGTGGGAACCACGTGGGAGAATGATCCATCGTCCACAAGGTCATCAACTAAGAATACTACTGGCCCAAGATGTTCAATGATGCCAAGAATTATGTGAGAAAATACCCACAATGTAAGATGTTCGCTCTAGCATCAAACAAGCCGAGCTCTGACCTTCATACCTTACGTAGCCTGTGGCCCTTCATGCAATGGGTCTGGACGTAGTTGAACCACTCTCCCGAGCATAACCCTACTGCGTTTCCTACTAGTAGCCACCGATTACTTCACCAAATGGATCGAGGCAGTGCCGCTCTCGGAGGTCAACGAGCAGTAGATTGTCAAGTTTCTCTGGCAGAATATAGTATGTCGCTTTGGGATCCCCCACACTGTCATCTCTGACAATGACACTAATTTCGCCAGCAAGCAAGTGTTCAGCTTCTGTGCCAAGTACAACATCGCCCATCAATTCTCCTTAACTTACTATCCTCAAGGCAATGACCATGTTAAAATCAGCAACCGCCCATTCTCGATAACCTATCAAAAGCTTGAACAAAGCTAAAGGCAAATGGGCGGAGAAACTACCCGGAGTGCTCTGGGCCTACAGGACCGCCAAATGCACTTTTACCAGAGAGACCCGTTCTCGTTGGCTAACGGTACGGAGGTGATCATCCTGATCGACATCAGCATGCTCATGATCCGTGTGGAAAAAGTGGTCCCAGATCAGAACGAAGCCTACTCCATCTGATGCCGGATTATTCGGCGAAAAGGCTAATAAGCCCAAATCCGCATCGCGACCTATCAACAGCAAATCTAGGTGGCTTACCACAATAAGGTGAAGTCTAGGGACTTTCAAGTCGGAAATCTAGTCCTAAAGCACGTGATTCAGAGCACACGACAGAAGGATCACGGGAACTAGGACCCAACTGGGAGGGTCCTGCATCATTATTGCTCACAGCGGAAATGGGTTGTACACCCTAGCCAATTAGGGTGGAAACTAACTCAAGAATTAATAGAACTCTTTTCACTTGAAGCAATATTATGTGTGAGCCATGTAACATCTGATGAAAAGATTATTTTTCTGCTATCTTGTTTGCCTTTCACTAAAGCCCGATATCTGCCCCGAGCATCATGCATCTCTCAGCAGCCTACACGGTTCCTCTATGCCTTGAGGGTACCCCTCGGGGAGCTCCTGAAATATGGAGGCTTTCCTACGCAGTTGATTGGAGCCAGCCTATAACGAGATATACCCTGATGGCTGGCCGAGTAGACCGGCAGCCTATACTGGTCCTCTAACCTTGACGGTACCCCTTAGAGGAGCTCTTGAAAGATGGAGACTCGGTCGTGACTGCTTAGGGCACAGCCTATATCGAGTCCTTTATATCCTGATGACAACCCGAGTGAGTCGTTAGCCTAATGGGTCCTCTACACCCTAACGGTAACCCTTAAGGAAGCCCCTAAAAGTTGGAGACTTGCTCGTGACTGCTCGGGGTGCAGCCTATATTGGGTCCTCTATACCCTGACGGTCGCTCAAGCGAGTCGTTGACCTACACGAGTCCTCTACATCCTGACAGCAACCCTAAGAGGAGCTCCTAAAAGACGGAGACTCGCCCGTGACTGTTCGAGACGCAACCTATAACGGGTCCTCTATACCCTAACGGCCACCTGAGTGAGTCGTTAGCCCACACGAGTATTCTACACCCTAATGGCAACCCTTAGAGAAGCTCCTGAAAGACGGAAACTGCCTGTGACTGCTCGGGGCGCAGACTATACTGGGTCCTCTATACCTTGACGGCCACGCGAGCGAGTCATTAGCCTACATGGGTCCTATACACCCTAGCGACAACCCTTAGTGGAGCTCCTAAAAGACAAAGACTCGCCCGTGACTGCTCAGAGCGCAGTTTATATTGGGTCCTCTATACACTGACGGCCATGCGAGCGAGTCGTTAGCTTACACGAGTCCTCTACACCCTGACTGCAACCCTTAGGGGAGATCTTGAAAGATGGCGACTCCCTGCTACTGCTCGGGGCACAGCCTATAACGGTCCTCTATACCTTGACGGCCACCCGAGGGAGTCGTTAGCTTATACGGGTCCTCCACACCCTGACGGGAACCCTTAGGAGAGCTTCTGAAAAATAGAGACTCGCCCGCTACTACTCTGGGCGTAACCTATATCGTGTCCTCTATACCCTAACGACCACTCAAGCGAGTCGTTAGACTACATGGGTCCTCTACACCCTGACGACAACCGATAGGGGAGCTCTTGAAAGACAGAGACTCACCCATAACTGCTCAGGGTGCAGCTATATCAGGTTCTTTATACCCCGATGGCCACCCGAGCGGTCAACAACTTACACGGGTCCTACCCTGACGGAACTACCCCCCCTCGGGGAGCGCCTGAAAGATGGGGACTCGCCCACTATGTCAGCTCGAAGTCAGCCAAAATAGGTTTTCCCCTTGACGGTGACTTCCCGAACAGACCTCACTTGGGAACTACATACTGAATCATTTCGAGCACCACAGAACCAAAATAGCTTCCTGAGCAAGCACGAGATCACAATCACAAACAAGGCAAGATTCAAACAATACTTTCATTAATTGTTTTTTTGCTTATTACAAAGTTTGTCAATTAAATTCGTCCTCATACAAGTGTGGATACATCTAACAAAAGTGATACAACTAAGAGTTTTAGTTTTGTATGAATATGATCTTCCTAAGCGAACAAGCAGAAGAGCTCGTTGTCGCTTCCCCAGCTGCGTCCTAGTGATGACTCCTAAGTAAATTATCCACCAGGGCTGGATGAGCAATGACACTAAGAACTCTCAGGAAGATACTAGCAAGGAGAACTGTGATCAAATTGCAGACTGAAGTCTGCAAGACAAAGGAGGATACCGATGCTAAGACGATAACTCCGAAGCGGAGATGGACAAAGAGGCGACATCTCATAAGAGCACAAAAGATTGGCCCCTGATACCAAAACCGGTATCAAATGTCCTTATGCTCCCTGCTCCACAGTTGCTGCAAGGAAAGAAAGGGGGTCAAACCTAAACTTATCCCTAGTCTGCTACAACCAAAAGTCATACGTGCAGACTAAGCAGAAAATAGGTCATTCCATGTTCATCCCTACAGCTGGGTCTCGTCACAAGAGCTGAAACCTCTTGACGAGCCCATCATAAGATCTGAAACTCCTTGATAAATGGACTCCTAAACATTAGGAGTACAACAGACGTCACCACCCATTCCCTCTCCTTCCTCCATTGGATGAAGAATGAAGGAGACATCACCACTCGCAAAGCAAAGAAAGACTTTAGCATCAAGGAACTTTCTGGAAGCAGTTCAAATCTCTCCTAAAGAGTTCCACCCTATTTATAGGGAGAATAAGCTCAAGCGTTAACCGCTCAGGCTCTGAATCCCAAAGGAAGATGAAGCATTGCTCGACTTGAGACCCTGCACGTGTCATAGAAGAAGGGATCCGAACTGTCGCACAGATACACCATGCCTTCCTCGAAATTACTCACATTCAAAAGGGACAATTACTTCATCAACATCGCAATAGATGGGAGTTTGTTAAGGTTCTGCTAGCCTATAGAGCTACACGCGTCACAACGAGACAAGAATGAAGCAACAACAAATTGACCAAGTCAACTTCTGGCTTTGAATCACTTTTTTGCTCCCTTCTCTCCATCAAAGTTCTCGGGAACTTACAGCCCCAACGGAGAGTTCCCGACCTCCTCCAAAAATAGAGGAGTAGAGGGGGCATCTATAATGGTCACCTTTTGACCTGCCCGAGATCATGACACGTGTTGATCTAGCCTCGAAGAGATGCGCGACGTGTGGCCACTTTCAGAAGTCCTGTTCTTAACTCTTCGTTCAATTCAAAGTTCCAGCGGGTTGGGTAAGTGGTAGAAGTGATAAATCCAGTTACAGGAGATCTCCACCTCTAAGCCTAATTCTCATTCAAATGAGATAGTTACCTCTCGGAAGCAATTTATCTTTATCTACAGTAAGACGCAGATTACTAGATAGAGTTGAATTCTCCCCTATCTCGATTCAAACCGAGATGTTCAGCTCAACCGCCATCAAGATTAGGATTTTAAGTATTCAAACTGAGAAAAACTTTCTAACCGTATCTGTTTGACATAACCTGTATAAATAACGGATCCCTCCCAATGAGGAACAGGATCATGATCGGGATCCAGAAACCCTAGCACACTAGAGAATCCACCATTATTATAGTGGAATTCTTTTCTCTCTCTCCGTGATTTTTTTCCACTTCGGGTTTTCACATAAGTTTTGTGTATTTGTGCTTGCTGTGATTTTGATTTAATGATCTTCCCCCATTATTTGGTGCGTGGATTGATTCCTTAAGAATTTACCCACTACAAAAATAAAGGTTAAATACATTGTATTTGGTGGTAGAAGATAAACCTTATTCAATATGGCGTGCCATAAAACTAAGAAAAAAAAATGGGACACTAACTGAATTATTTCGGTATTCACGTGTTGTCAATTATTTTTTGCTCATATAATGTCCTAATAAGATAGATTTGGCTATTTTCGAAAGATTTTAAGCATGAATTCTTCCCACTAAAATTTAATGTTAGGACATTCAATAATAAGGTCCACTGCGTCGAAGTTGATCTACATTATTTACAGTAATCAAAAATCAAAAATCAAGTACTTTATATATTTTCTTATCTATGCATCAAGTAGGCATAAATTGGATGGCTGAAAATAGTATATTACTTAGATCTATAACTTTAGACGTACAAATCTCGATCCGACCCTTTGATCATGATCTAAACATTTAAAAACCTTCACAAAGCAACTTTTGTTAGGTTTCAAAAATTCTACCACACCATTATACTAACCAACTCACTATTTTGATCGTTCTTTTTGCGTCTACTTAATGAATAGTAAAAATGTAACGGTCTCATATTTTAATCACTGAATTTTCAAAATCAATAACTGTTATCCTTAATCATTCTGACAAACATTCATAAATTTTGGCAGCATCTCCTCTATAATATGAAGTTTGTCCTGATACAAACTTAACTATTTTCAGCTTTACATCGCCTACTTAATCACAATTCTGCCTGACCTCGCCTACATATAGGTTTTCAATTTCATCATAAAATTTCAACTCAACATTAATCAAATAAATATATACACGAGAGTATATATCCTGGTATTTATTGTTGGAACATGTTTTGATGAAGACATTTGTGAAGCATTTCATTTGGAGCTCTAACACAAGACTAATCAAGAGTTCTACATGATCAAGACTTCCCAAAGAGAGTTGATATGATGTGTTTTATAAATATGAAATAGCATGTCAAAGCCTTGATGCACACACACATATCATAGACCTATAGTCGACTTATAGTCCCTTCTAGTCGACTAATAGCTTATGTAGTCGACTTGACCAAATCCTAGTCGACTATCCTGTGTCTCAATTATACCCAACTCTCTGTTTGTCAATTAGTCGACTTGACAGTATGTGTAGTCGACTAATAGACCTTGTAGTCGACTAACCCTATTCCCCTAGTCGACTAATCACTGGTCTAGTCGACTTATAAAGAAGTTACAGTCGACTTGATTCAGTTAACCAGAAACCTGTCACTTGAACTTATCTTGACCTAGTCGACTAATACCCAAACCTAGTCGACTAACCTTTGAAAATTTGCCTTGTATAGTCGACTAACTCAAAAGCAAGTCGACTATAGGCAGTTTCTGACTGTTGGACAGTTTCTGTTATCTGGTCTTTTGTGTAACGTTTTCCAACGTTCTAATCTTTTGAATTGCACCTATAACTACCCTAACTAACCCTAGAGTGCAGCTATATATAGGGTTGTTAATCTAAAGGTCATATACCAATCCTAATCTTCAGTTTTCTAGATCAAAAATTCTGCCAAATTCTGGTTTTCCTGAAAACTGATTTCCACTTCAGTTCTTCACCAAAATCCAACTCTATTGTGAAGTTCTCTGAAGTTTTTCTCCTATACTAGCCCTTGTCCACGTTCATACACAGTACCAAGGCTTATAGGAAGTGTTGTAATCCTCAAAGATATCATTGTACAAGAGGGTCTTCTTGGTGTAGAGCAAGTTGTACAAGGTGAAGTTTGTTCTCTTGGTTGTAAAGAGAAGGTATACACATTTGGCAAAGGGGATTTGTCAAGTGGTGTGCATGGTGTTTGATTTTGGGTGTACAAAATCAAGGATAAAGGAAAATCTCAAGCGGTGGCTTGGGGACTGGATGTAGGTCACGAGGACCGAACCAGGATAAATCTCTCGTGTTTGCGTTTGTCTAAACTTTTCTGAGATTTAATTTCCTTTATTGCAAGTTTATTTATTTGTTTAACTTTAATCCTTCTTTGTTTTAGTATTTGTGTTGACTTCGTATTTTAGATCCATAAGTGCCAACAGAGCAAGTTCAACAATTGGCATCATCTCGGGACCAACAATTGGTATCAGAGCAGGTTCAAGGCAACAACCATACGAGGATGGCAATGGAGTTCCCTTCGTCACAATTCAAAGAAGGACATTCTACACAACGTCCACCGCTATTTGACGGATCCAACTACAACTATTGGAGGTGTAGAATGAAATCTACTTGCAATTGCTCAACTACGAACTTTGGCACATTGTAGAAGCACCGTACGCCAAACCGTCAACCAACTACAACGCTTGGAGTGAAGATCAAAAGAGGAATGCGAACCTTGACGCCAAAGCGATGAATGCCTTGTTCTGTGCCTTAACCAAAGAAGAGTTCAACCGTATGTCAACAGCTACTTCTGCAAATCAAATATGGCATACTCTTCAGGTAACACACGAAGGCGCAAATAAAGTTAAAGAATCTAAAAATCTGTTCTTATCCACAGGTTTGAATTATTCAAAATGGAGGAGAATGAAACCATATCCGAAATGGTTATAAGATTCACAGACATTACCAATTCCTTAGCATCCCTTGGAAAGGACTACACCCAAGTCGAAAAAGTTCGCAAGATCCTTTGAGCACTCACACTAGAATGGGAGAAGAAGACAACAGTAATTGAAGAAGCCAATGATCTCTCAACTTTGTCGTTAGAAAACCTAATCGGTAATCTAATGGCATATGAAGTGCAATTGGAAGAAAGAAAGAAGGAGGAACGACAACACCACTCAAAGAAGAAAGAACTTGCTTTCCATGCATCCTCTGACACAGACGATTCCGATGAAGATGAAGAGGAGATGGCTATGCTTTCAAAGAAATTCAGGAGATTCCTAAAGCAAGGTAAATTCAAATGCTTTAATTGCAATAAAACAGGTCATTTGAAGAAGGATTGCCCTTTGCTAAAAATAAAGGCAAATTCAAGAGCAAAAAGTTCAGAAAGATAAAAGACTACGAAGCCTCATGGGAAAACAGTGATTCCTCGTCCTCTGACGAAGAAGAAACCACTGAACGTGTCAACCTCTGTTACATGGCCCTAGAAGATAATGAGGTATCATTTACTGAACTTTCAGATGCATTTCATGAATTATTTAATGATCTGAAAAATAAAAACTGAAAAATAAAGTTTTATCAAAAGAAAAAAAACTTTTAAATGAAAATTCATGTTATGCTTTACAAGTTTCTTCTATAAACTCTCAAAAGATGAGTTTGAAAAAGTAATATCATCTTTGAAAAATGATAATGAGAGTTTATAAAAGAAAATGTTTTTCTTAAAAAGGAAACTATGTCTTTGAATGAAAGGATTTCTATATTGGATAAAGACATGTTAGTTTTCAAAAAGAAATATGAAGATATTTTGAAAAATGTGACTAAGTTCAATCAAGGAAAAGAAAAATGGAATGACTTATTATCTTTTCAAAAGTTGTCACATATAATTATGATATTGGATATATTAAAAAATCTTCATATGTTAGTAATCCATATTATTCTTTTGTGAAAAGAAAATCTAATAATGTTTCAAAAAGAATTAAGAATAAGTTTATATGGATTCCTAAGAATTTAAGAATTAATGATAAAAATACCTATATTGCGTCATACATTCATGATATATGTAATTCATGCAATTATGTATATACTAACAGTGAAAACCAAATTCAAATGGATTTGGACTCTTAAAGGTTAATGTGTTCTTTTATGATTGGTACCATCTAACGTTTATCTTGCAGGTACCGTATAAGAAGTCAAGAACAATACTTCATATATATATATATATATATATATTATGATATATTTATTGCAGGAGGAGAACAAAGTATTTCTATATCTGTTATAACCCATTTTCAGCAGGAGGAGAAAAATATAACTTATTTTCTGCAGGGGGAGCATATGTGCACACAACGTGTCATCATCAAAAAGGGGGAGAATATTGGAACATGTTTTGATGAAGACATTTGTGAAGCATTTCATTTGGAGCTCTAACACAAGACTAATCAAGAGTTCTACATGATCAAGACTTCCCAAAGAGACTTGATATGATGTGTTTTGTAATTATGAAATAGCATGTCAAAAGCCTTGATGCACACACACATATCATAGACCTATAGTCGACTTATAGTCCCTTATAGTTGACTAATAGCTTATGTAGTCGACTTGACCAAATCCTAATCGACTAATCCTGTGTCTCAATTTATACCCAATTCTCTGTTTGTCAATTAGTCGACTTGACAGTATGTGTAGTCGACTAGTAGACCTTGTAGTCGACTAACCCTATTCCCCTAGTCGACTAATCACTGGCCAAGTCGACTTATAAAGAAGTTACAGTCAACTTGATTCAGTTAACCAGAAACTTATTACTTGAACTTATCTTGACCTAGTCGACTAATACCCAAACCTAGTCGACTAACCTTTGAAAATTTGCCTTGTATAGTCGACTAACTCAAAAGGCAAGTCGACTATAGGCAGTTTCTGACTGTTGGACAGTTTCTGTTATCTGGTCTTTTGTGTAACATTTTTCAATGTTCTAATCTTTTGAATGCACCTATAACTACCCTATCTAATCCTAAAGTGCAGCTATATATAGGGTTGTTAATCTAAAGGCCATATACCAATCCTAATCTTCAGTTTTCTAGATCAAAAATTCTGCCAAATTCTGGTTTTCCTGAAAACTGATTTTCACTTCAGTTCTTCACCAAAATCCAACTCTATTGTGAAGTTCTCTGAGTTTTTCTCCTATACTAGCCCTTGTCCATGTTCATACATAGTACCAAGGCTTATAGGAAGTGTTGTAATCCTCAAAGATATCATTGAACAAGAGGGTCTTCTTGGTGTAGAAGCAAGTTGTACAAGGTGAAGTTTGTTCTCTTGGTTGTAAAGAGAAGGTGTACACATTTGGCAAAGGGGATTTGTCAAGTGGTGTGCATGGTGTTTGATTTTGGGTGCACAAAATCAAGGATAAAGGAAAATCTCAAGCGGGTGGCTTGGGGACTGGATGTAGTCACGAGGACCGAACCAGGATAAATTTCTCGTGTTTGCGCTTGTCTAAACTTTTCTGAGATTTGATTTCCTTTTTTGCAAGTTTATTTATTTGTTTAACTTTAATCCTTCTTTGTTTTAGTATTTGTGTGACTTCGTATTTTAAAATCCATAAGTGCCAACAGAGCAAGTTCAACAATTGGCATCATCTCGGGACCAACATTTATTTCATATAACTATCTCATATTTTAACTGAATTAAAACCAAAACTTCGTGTGTGTGTGTATGTGTGACCACACATATACAAACTCGACTATTATTCTACACCTTAACAACTAAATATTAGATATGTCTAGGAATAATATATACAATCATTCAAAATAATCGAGCAGGTTTGTTGACCCACATAAGTGGTACTCCGAGTTCTTTTAGTGTTACACCATTGCCTTTAGTTGGTTCTTACTTAGTATATTCCTGAAAGGCATTAAATCTGAGGGAGTACGAGCTTATAGCTCAGTGAGTGAAGCTAAACTAAATTTTAAATGAAGTATGACATTAACAGTGTGTAGTGCACATAATACAATAATACGCGATTATATATGTCTCAACTTGATTATTTGTTTACCTCAAACTGTTGTTCAATTAATACCAGTGTGTATAAACAACAAGTATCGAGATTTTTGTTAGTGTATTATGATTTTTCAATGTCCACCATACCATACATGGGTAACCCCTCCAATCCACACATCATGTACAAATGCATATATCACATAAACACATATATCACACATACATATTGATTCACATAAAATAATTCTTTATCTTTGATCGTCTTCTTCACCTCCAGTTTCTATATTTAGTCCTTCCTCTCTCTCTCTCTCTCTCTCTATATATATATATATATATATATATATATATATATATATATATATATATATATATATATATATATATATTATATATATATATATATATATAAAGGGTAAAGTTTCTTACTAGGTTTCCTTAGAATGCAATCCAAGGAGGCGGCTTAAAACTCCAACATCTCAAATTTTTTCACGATCCAACCGTACATTATCATCTTTATAAATATATACATATAAAAAATCTTGTGATTTGGAGTTTGTTTACTTTATTTTCTTTTGGTTCAAACATTAACAGTTTTTTAAAAGTAGAACAAAATGGAACAATTAGATTAATGAGTAAACGAACTCCAAATCACTTGATTTTTTATATGTATACATCATAGCACGTGAAGAAGATACCGTGTGGTTAGATCGTGAAAACAATAGGGATATTAGAGTTTTATTTCACCTCCTTAGATTACAATCTAAGGAGATCTACTAGGAACACTTTACCCATATATATATATATATGATAATATTTCACTGTCTTCTCCATCCTCCGGTTCTATATCCTGTCATTTCCTCTATAAATATAGTACACATATATTAATAGTTCTATGAAGAACTTATATTCAAATACACGCATATACATTATATCAAGAGTCCAACAAAAGAATTAAACACATCAATCAAAACAACTACATCCATGTTAATTACTTATAGTTTCAATTTTCTCAATACAATTCAATCACTTGTATTCTTATTTATTTTCTTATTTATCTTTATCAGATAGTTAACTCAATCTATTTAATATATTTATCAATGATTAGTATGATGTATTATTCATTAATCAAAATTAGTGAGGAACTTCACCCACCACTTGGTGGAATAGATCCCTGAATATTTAATTTAGATATCAACACCCAGGATGCGTAGTTCTCATCTCCATAAACGCAGTGACTCAAGAATCGTTCAAATCTAACTTCGGATGGCCGAGATACACCCGAAAACCAAATCAACAATTAACGGATTAGAATTGTAATTTGAACGTCCAAAATGTAATAATTTTATTCACCAGGCGGTCTAACATAATTTTACTTTAGTTTTCAGGTCGGATCTGATTTATATGGTCAGGTCTGGGTTTGTTTTTGAAACTTTTTATTGTTTATTCATCTATCAGCAGCACACATGTTGCCTTCCCCCTCGCGCGCTCTGCCTTGGTTGCCATCGGTCAAACCTAAAAGAGGAAATATATATATATATATAGGGAGAATAAGAGGAAGAAGGAGGGTGGGGGAGGGTTCCACCGCTGGTCACCCACCCCCACTGGACCTTCCCCACACTGGAGCCGTCGATGGTCGTTTGTCACGACAAGAAGAAAGAAAGAACGAGAATTGGAGGGAGTTGATGATGAAGATAATGATCACAATGATGATGATGCGACTGCTCCACGCCGCTGATCGCCATTGTCTGGCGCTACCCGGAGCTCCGTCGGTTGAAGCTGCTATCGCCACTAGGGAGAGTTAAGAGAAAGAGAGCTATGGGAGAGAAATGAAGAGAGAAAGTGTAAGGGTGTGAATGGGAGAATAATTCTCTCATTTACAACTTTTATATATATACATATACATACATACATACATATGTGTGTGTGTATTATGCAAAGTTTTATACTCATGAGGCCACCAACCCATCTCTCTTCCCCATACACTCCTAAACTGTTGGTTCAAATGTCCATTGTTGACACTTAAAAAAGACAAGATTCTCATTGGTCCGAACGATGTCTAAACTTGTTGACATTTACAAAAGACAAGGGACAGACGAGCTGAAGACCAGTTTTTCACCAACTCCAAGGGACGAGGAAGCGGTTTGGACTCCACTGATCCAGCAAGCAGAACAGTGAACCCGGATTGTTCTAAACAGACCTCAGCAGGTCTAAAATGCTAGCATTTAGCATTACATTAGCCCAAGGAGATAGCCTCGCTTGAGAGGCTAACATCATCCAGAGCATCGCCAGGAAGCTAACTGACAGCTTCGCCGAAAAGCCTCTTTTCGGACTTCGCCAGGAATTGCCTCTAGCTCCGCTATGAGCTTCAAAGCGGGCAGCTCCGCCATCAGCCTGCTATGGTCAACCTTTGACTAATCAAATCTCCTGATGAGATCGGATTCAATCTAATCAAATCCAATCAGGATTCAAATATGGCAGGTGATTTCCACAATCTCTTGACTCTCTTGAAACGAGTAAGTGGATCAAGGAGAATCAATCAACGATATGGAAAGGATCATAACACATCGGAAAGATCAACCGACTTGCCATTTTCTAGCTCCGCGGAAGCTATTATAGCCTCACAGCAAGGCTACTTTCCAGATTCAAACAGATTCGGTTCAATCTGTTTCTATATCTTCAAAGGGGACGATTATACCCTTACTTTCCCTATAAATAGCCCGTCAGGGGCACAAGAGAGAGGAAGGCACAGGAGAGAGAAGACTCCACAAGCAGAGACTTCTTCATAACGCATCGTGCGTTCTCTAATTCAGAGACCTTCCAAGAGAAATACTTCTCTTTTCAGGGTGGTGATACCCTAACAACCTCTTTTCCTCAAGGAATCTCCGGAACCAGGCGAGAAGGAATTCCTCACAGAAGTGGTTTTGAGAAGTAGTCAGAGGGTTCTACCAATCCTCTATTCTCTGATTCCCGGAACCAGGCGAGAAGGGAATCTCATCGCTCGCATCGTCAAAGGGACAAAGTGGTCGCGCGCTGACCAGACTCCTATCGGCACATTTTCCCAGAATCTCTGAGGAGATCTACTTGTAATCTTTTTAAGAATACTTGTAATTTAGCTCCTCAAACTTTTTTTTTATTTGTAAGTTTTCCCCCTTTGCAAACATAATGGAAAACAAGATGGCGACTCCGCTGGGGACTGTATTCTCCTCTGCTGAGAATTAAGTGTCGCAATGCGACGAACAGACCTTCGGGTCTATCTCTGAATTCAGAAAAGCCGGTGCAGCCAGATCTTCTCTGGCTAAATCTTCAAGCAAAGTCTCTGCGGAGACGGAAAAGTTCTCTACAAACCTGCCGCAGTTCTCTGGCGCAACAAGGAAACATGCCCGCGGCCCAGATCCTGCACTTTTGAGAACCTTATTATCCAGATCGATCAAGGAAGATTTAAAGAAGTCCTCTCTGGGGGTGGCCTGATGCTTCGAGCACGGAAGCACGGGAAGGTCTTCATGACCAAGGTTTCAAATCAGAAACCAGAGGCAGAATTTTGCCAACACCCCGCAGCCCCGCTTGTGGCTATTCAGGTTCCTTGCGAACCTATGCATCCTCTGCCAAAACGGATATGGAGGCCTAAACAGAGGTCCTCTGCTGAAACTTCAGGCGTAGCCACGCCAGATCCGCGCCTCTCTTATGAAGAAAAAGGCAAGATGCCCGCCTGCGCCAACAATGCTGCCAACCATAAAGTCAAGACGGCGATCATACCGTCGCCTAGAGCAGCAATGCCTACTGCTAGCCCTGTCTTCACAAGCAAGGCTATTGTACTTCGGCATACTCATCGGGTTTACAGCCGCGGGGCTAGAACCAGAGCACTATGCGGTGCTGATCCTTCCGCAGGAATAAGGGGAACGATGCGTTGTCCCATATACCAGATTGTTCAGGCCCCTACAGGGCCGACCTGCGAGAATTCTTGGCGGACAAGCGGAGATTGAAGCATTTCCAGACTACTTCCTCCTGTCTTCGACGATGTGACTGCCAATTGGTGATGGTCCATTCTATGCAGTGTCGGTTACGACCGACCCTCGCCACTGCTCCATATCGGCGATCAGTCTTTGATCGACTGTCTGCGCCGTCCCGATGAGGGATCCCAAAAGGAGCGGGCCACCGGATCCAGCCTCTGCATCCGTCAACATGACCGGAAGGGGGCGAGAGCTGCGCGGAAGAAGTCAAGCCTCTGACGACACCCTTTCGGCTCCCCAGATCCAGATTATAGCCCGGGCTTAGGTGAAGTCTTGGTGCGCGAAGAAGGTGTTTTCCGAAGCACCAGATCCAGGGTGGCGATACCCTATAATTATGAGCAGCCTTCCTCCTCGACGGTCCCAACCGTGCCACAACTCAGGCGGTCACCCCAATCATCCGATGGAGAATATGAAGACAGCGGGTATGCCTCTTCAGCAACAGTCAGTTCGGTGCGAACGGACAAAGCATCGGTCAATATGGCCGAGAACGCCAATGACGACCTTCGTCGGCGTTTGGAAGCTCAGGACCAGACCTCTAGAACTCAGCAAGAGGCCCTGGACAATATTCAACAGATGCTCGCTCAGCTCCTCAGCAACCGGAATGATGATACCGGGAGTAATCATGACGAGGAGGGACATCTCAGCAATGATCCGCCCAAGATGGAGAGAACTAAGGGAGGCTCTTCCCTGGATGCCGAAGTCCTTAAAGGCCTTCAAGCTCAAATTTCATCCCTGGCTCAGAAGGATGAATTGAAGAAAGTGGGGGTAGTCCGTCCTTACCCACTGGAATGGGATTCGGTGCCATATCCGCCAAAGTTCAAACCACCAACGTTGCATACGTATGATGGTAAGAGCTCGCCCAATCAGCACATCTACTATTTCCGGTCCCAGACCGGTAATGTTCTAAGCAACGACGCCATCATGGCTAGGTTGTTCATCGGCACCTTGAAAGGGGTGGCATTCGACTGGTTCCGAAGCCTTCCTCAGGGCTCTATCAATTCCTGGATCGACCTGGAAACTCGGTTCCTCTCTCGCTTCTATGAGGATGACACCGAAGTGACCATGGACAAGCTCCTTTCCACTGTGCAGAGGAAAGGCGAATCTGTCCGTGAATACATTGAGCGGTTCAGAAATCTATCTCTGATGTGCCCAGCAGGGATGCCTTTACCCATGCTTTTACAAACATGCAGACATAACTTCTCGGATCAAGTAGAAGTTCGCATGGGGGCTGTCAAGGCCCACACTTGGAAGGAACTGGTCGAACAAGCTGAGATAGCCGAAAAATCGGCTAAAAAGTTCGAGTCATCCGCCCCTAGAAGCAAATGGGGCGCGAACAACAAAGGGCGCAGCGATCTCCCGCAGTCTTCCCAAGCTAAAGGGAAGGAAATTATGTCCGTCGAGCTGACCGGGGACATGCAGTCAAAGGCCAAGAAGAGCAGCTTCAACAATCAGGAGCCCAAGTTCCCTCCTAAACAGTACTCCTTCAGAGACGACCAGGTGGTCACGATATTCCATCTGCTCCACAAAGGGAATAAGATGAAGTTGCCAGATGCTCGACGCCCTGATGAGATAGGGCGCACAAACGACCCTAAGTACTGCCTCTACCACAGGATGATCCACCATCCTACTGACAAGTGCTATGTTCTCAAGGATAGAATTCAAGCCTTGGTCGACGCCGGAGTCCTCACACTGAAGACGGAGCAGAAGAAAGTCACTGCCAATATGGTGACTATTGAGTTCGGCACTGCCCAGAAGGTCATGGTTCCCGACGGGACCTATTCAGCCCCGGCGCCACGGCTAGAAGTCAAGCATCCTTCAGCCATGACTCAATACAACAAGGGTCTCGTCCCTTTGACATTGGAGATAGGGGAAGTTATGTGGATACACCCTGACCTCGTCCAAGACGTACAGCGGACGTCGAAGGACTCCAGCAAAAAGGGCAAGTCCTGCAATGTCATCTCTGTCCTGCCAGATGATGGTAATCTTACTTCGGCTTCCCTCAGCGATTCAGAAGAAGAGAAGCATGCCTGTACAGCGCAGGCAGATGCGCCTCAACAGATGGGCACCCGGTCTGGAAAGTCATACCTAAGGCAGTATGACAGAACTACTGACGAGATACAGCAACAAACGGCGTCAGTACCAATGCCGACATCCACTCCAATTCCAGCCAAGGGAAAGGAAAAACCTAAGGAAGTGCGATTCGATCACGTGTTGAAGAAACCGCCAAGCCAAGGGCTAGCCACGCCCTTTCGCTTTGATATATTGGCCCACTTAGCCAATATCCCGGCTCGTATCACAATACACGAGCTTCTTCGTCTCTCTAAAGAGACAAGAGAGGCACTCAGAGATGCGCTAGCCAACTCAGAGTCCTTTCTGACATACATGCCTGAGATTCCTGGTGATGAGATGCGGCTTTCCTGCTCAGAGTGCCATCATGCACAGTCAAAGGTACCTGCCATTACCTTCACGGCGGAAGATATGCTTCTCAAAGACAACAAGCATGATCGACCTCTGTACTATACCGGGTATATCGGTTCCACATGCATTGAAAGAGTACAAGTCGATCCGGGGTCTGCACTCAGCATCATCCCCAAAAGACTCCTCTATTTCCTCGGCATACCATTGTACAGGTTGTCCGCAACCACCACTACAATATATGGTTTCAACGCCGGGAGCAGCCATCCGCTTGGAAAGATTCGGCTTCGCTGCAGAATCGGAAGCCTGAAGTCAGAAGTGACATGCTATGTCATTGACGCGGACACATCATACAACCTGCTACTGGGACGACCATGGATCCATGCCAACTGGATCGTTCCATCCACTCTCCATCAGTGCTTCAAGTATGTTGAGGATGATGCGACAGTACGAACTGTCTTCGCTGAGAAGCAGCCCTTCAAGGGGGTGGAAAACTATTTCACAGATGCTCTCCTATATCAAGAGGCTAGTGGAACGCCGGGAGAACCATTGCCAGACAGTGATGGAAGTGGCAATGAGGCGGATTCGGAATCTGAAACGGGCATGCCGGCCATTCTGATTGGCGAGCCAATTGTAGCATGCTTTAATGATCCCCGATGTAAGATCCCTTCTGATGAGGAAGGCGAATGGATAATTAATGATAATATTTCTTTTGATTATCCTGCGAGCATCGAGTCGATCAAATCCATTATGGATGGCTCTCTTCATATGCCCGTACATGAGTCAAGTGTGGCTAGTACATCCGTGGAAGCCATAGAAGGGGCCACGCTGGTAGTCCCTCCGTCCAAGCAAGGTCAGTCGCCGATAATCTTCGGCAAAGTTCGGCCAGGGAGATCCTCAACTACAGACTCAAGCTCAGAGTCGGATGCTCCACAGTTCTTTCATTACGCGCCATCAGCGCGCCATATCATGAAGAAGATGGGTTACAACCTGAAGCAGGGAGCGGGCCTAAACTTCGGAAAAGGAAGACGCAGCTTGATGCGTAACTCCGTCCCAAGAGGGAAACCTGCAAATTACTATGATAGTACGCGCAGGGGGTTGGGTTATGTTACACCCACATCATCAACAACGGTTCAGGACAAAAGCGATGGATCGATCCCATCACAGTCGGCCTCATCCTCCGAATGGGACTCTGATGTCAGCATAGGAAGAATATTCGAAAGCCTCATGACTTCAAGCAGTCAGTTGGAACCCGCAGAGGTTGCCAATGAGGAATCTTGGGCCCAGCAATTAAGTCTCCAATGGGAATAGCGGTTTGAGCTGCGCGAGCCGCCTACCGAAGACAAGGTGATCCAGGTCAACTTGGGTAGTCAAGATCACCCCAAGCCTATTTTCATAAGTGAAAGCTTATCACTCATCGAAAAGGAAGAACTGATAATACTCATAAAAGAGTATATAGATGTTTTCGCCTGGAGCTATGAAGACATGCCCGGACTTGATCCACAGGTCGCTATGCACCGTCTAAACATCAAGCCCGACGTTAAGCCAGTCAAGCAGCAACAACGTCGGTTCCGCCCAAACATCATGGAGGCTATTGAAGCCGAAGTTCATAAGCTCATTGCTTGTGGCTTCATCCGGGAGGAACAACATCCAGATTGGGTGGCTAACATAGTCCCCGTCCTCAAGAAGAATGGGAAAATACGAATCTGCATCGACTACCGTGATCTCAATACGGCCTGTCCCAAAGATGAATTCCCATTGCCGATCACCGATGTCATGATCGACAACACATGCGGATTCGAGAGGATGTCTTTCATGGACGGCTTCTCAGGGTACAACCAGGTCAAGATGTATCCTGATGACGAGAAGCATACTTCTTTCCGAACGCCATTGGGGGTATACTGCTACACTGTAATGCCCTTCGGACTGAAGAACGCCGGAGCAACCTACCAGCGGGCAATGAGCATGATCTTCCGCGATCATCTCCGGAAGACGGTGGAGTGCTATGTTGACGACATTGCTGTCAAAAGTCGCCGCAAAGATGAACATCTTCGCGATCTAAGGACGATGTTCAATATAATGCGAGCTCATCAGTTGAAAATGAACCCGACAAAATCCTTTTTAGGAGTATCCAGCGGCAAATTCCTTGGGTTCATCATCACATCAAAAGGAATCCATCTAGACCCGGACAAAGTCAAAGCCATCCAGGACATGCATCCACCAAGGAGCCTCAAAGAGCTCAGAGGCTTGCAAGGCAGGTTAGCTTACATCAGAAGATTCATTGCAAATCTTTCAGGCCGCTGCCAGCCATTCACCCGACTCATGAAGAAGGGTACTGCCTTCATATGGGATCAAGCTTGCCAAGAAGCTTATGAAGACATTAAGAGGTATCTCACCAAACCTCCGGTCTTAGTGGCCCCTACATCAGGGAAACCATTCCTGCTTTATGTAAAAGCATTGGACTATTCCCTCGGCGCTCTCCTCGCCCAGAAGGACGACAATGGCCATGAGCAAGCCATTTATTATTTGAGCAGAACTCTCATAGGAGCGGAATCTCGGTACAATCCTATTGAGAAGGAGTGTTTAGCTCTCGTCTTCGCTGTCCAGAAGACTCGACATTATTTGGTTGGCCAAACCATACATGTCATCTCCAGGGTGAACCCTTTACGTCTTCTCATGACGAAGCCAGGGTCGTTGAACTCAAGATTGGCTAAATGGGCACTGCTATTGTCCCAATACGACATAACCTTTACCCCTCAAAAGGCGGATAAAGGTCAAGCCCTTGCAGAGTTCTTGGCTGCGCATCCAGTTCCGGAACATTCAAAACTTCACGAAGACATCCCTGATGAGGTCTTCGAGTCTAATGCAACCTCAGCAGAGGAAGTGTGGCAGATGTTCTTCGACGGAGCATCGCGGATGGGCCCTAAAGGCAAGATTATTGCCGGAGTGGGGGTTGTGTTCATCTCCCCACAGGATCATATCCTTCCCAGGGCATTCTCCTTGACAGAGTCATGCTCTAACAATGTAGCGGAATACAATGCTCTGCTCATCGGTCTCCAGCTCGCCCATGGAATGGGGGTACGCTATCTTGAAGTTTATGGCGGTTCAAAGCTGATCATTAGCCAGGTAAAAGGCGAATATGAAGTCCGTCATGAGGACTTGGTGCCTTACTACCATACAGCCATTGAACTGGCTAGCCTATTTGAAGGCTTCTACATCGGGCATGTGTCTCGATCTCAGAATACCAAGGCGGATGCTCTCGCTGCATTAGCGACAACGCTAGCCTTACCGGCCGACACCGAGTATCACCTCACAGTCGCAACCAGGCATCTCGTATGCTCCAAGCATATGCTAAGGATCCAAGAGGTCCATAATATCTCCGTGGATCTTGAGCCGAGGGATTGGCGCTTCCCCCTCATTGACTACGCTCTGCACGGTCTGCTTCCAGACGATCCCAAAGAAGCGGCGTCCATCAGACGAAGGTCGCTCCGTTTCTACTATGATCCCACTTTGAAGACACTCTACCGTCGTTCATATGACGGTGTCCTCCTCCGTTGCCTTTCCCATTCAGAGGCACAGGAAGTGCTTAAAGAAGCACATGATGGCATTTGCGGAGCTCACCAGCCGGGTCCAAAGCTTAAAGACAGGTTGCACAGACTTGGGTACTACTGGCCGACCATGATGGCCGATGCCACCCAATATGCACGAAGGTGTAAGGCGTGCCAGGTCCATGCAGACTTCATACACCAACCTTCGGAGTTGCTCCACCTACTGTTGCTTCATGGCCATTTGAAGCATGGGGAATCGATGTCGTAGGGCCAATCAGTCCCTCTTCGGCAAGAGGTCATCGGTTTATCCTCGCAATAACCGACTACTTCTCAAAATGGGCAGAGGCCATATCGTTGGCCGAAGTCAAAACCTCCAATCTGGTTAGCTTCATCAAACACCACGTCATCCATCGATTTGGTGTTCCCAGGCGGATCATCCACGACAATGGTCCTCAATTCATAAGCCAAGGATTCTATCGGTTCTGCGATAAATACCGAATTCAGAATGTGGCTTCAACAGCTTACAATCCTGCCGCCAATGGCTTAGTAGAAGCATTCAACAAGACAATCATCAAGCTGCTCAAGAAGTTTGTCTCCTCGAACAAGCGAGATTGGGACGAAAAGCTCGGTGAATGCCTTTGGGCCTACCGGACCACGATCCGGACACCGACAGGCAATACGCCTTTCTCCCTGGTATATGGGTGCGAAGCGGTCATCCCATTGGAAATCCAGGTGCCATCATTGCGAGTAGCCTTGACTACTAAGATGACATCAGAAGACAATGATCACCTGCGTCTTCAAGAGCTCGAAGCCCTGGACGAGAAGCGGCTACAAGCTCAGCAACACATCGAGCTATATCAGGCTCGTATGTCAAAGGCCTTCAATAAGAAGGTAAAGCAGAGAATCTTCCATAAAGGAGACCTGGTCTTAGCCGTCAGACGACCGATGATTATGACGCACAAGATCAAAGGCAAATTTCAGCCTAAATGGGAAGGACCGTTTGTAATAGAGACAGTCTATTCAAACGGGGCATACCGCCTTATGAATGCAGGTGGCGACCTCCTCATGATGCCAATCAATGGCAAATTCTTAAAGAAATACTATCCTTAATCAAGGATCTTGCTCTCGATCATGTTAACATTACACCTCTGATCGAGACCCGCGCGTCCGGAATACGCACAAAGAGAGCCTCTCTCTTTCTCCAAGCATATCAAACCTGTTGGTAGCTGGGGGTTTGCTTAAAATCCCAAGGGACCTACTCCCATTTGATTCCCTCTCCAAAATCACCTACCAATTCTCATCCATAGAATGGTAGGATCACATATATATTCCGCTGTTACGTTAACATTTAACCTATGACAGCAGCCCTCTCATTTCTCCTCGTGAGAACGAGATCTCCAAAGTCACTTACCAATTCTCATCCATAGAATGGTAGGACCACATATATATCTCGCTGTTACGTTAACATTAAACCTATGACAGTGATTCCCTCGTTTCTCCCCGCGAAAACGAGACTTTTCCCAAACTCCATTGCAATTTTGAGCTTGGTGGCTTCTCAACCAGTTACGTCATTGCGACCTCTGAACTGACAGATAGCTAAGTCTCATCTACCATTGAGCTTAGTGACGTCTCAATTGGTCATGTCATTGCGACCTCTGAACCAGCAGACAGCTAAGTCTCGATCCCGAGCCCTGTTGACATTTACAAAAGACAGGTCTCGATACTCGTTGACATTTACAAAAGACGAGTATCACCTATTGATTTTGAGCTTGGTGGCTTCTCAACCAGTTACGTCATTGCGACCTCTGAACTGACAGATAGCCAAGTCTCATCTACCATTGAGCTTAGTGACGTCTCAATTGGTCATGTCATTGCGACCTCTGAACCAGCAGACAGCTAAGTCTCGATCTCGATACTCGTTGACATTTACAAAAGACGAGTATCACCTATTGATTGCAGCTTGGTGGCTTCTCAACCAGTTACGTCATTGCGACCTCTGAACTGACAGATAGCCAAGTCTCATCTACCATTGAGCTTAGTGACGTCTCAATTGGTCATGTCATTGCGACCTCTGAACCAGCAGACAGCTAAGTCTCGATCCCGAGCCCTGTTGACATTTACAAAAGACAGGTCTCGATACTCGTTGACATTTACAAAAGACGAGTATCACCTATTGATTGCAGCTTGGTGGCTTCTCAACCAGTTACGTCATTGCGACCTCTGAACTGGCAGATAGCCAAGTTTCATCTACCATTGAGCTTAGTGACGTCTCAATTGGTCATGTCATTGCGACCTCTGAACCAGCAGACAGCTAAGTCTCGATCTCGATACTCGTTGACATTTACAAAAGACGAGTATCACCTATTGATTGCAGCTTGGTGGCTTCTCAACCAGTTACGTCATTGCGACCTCTGAACTGGCAGATAGCCAAGTTTCATCTACCATTGAGCTTAGTGACGTCTCAATTGGTCATGTCATTGCGACCTCTGAACCAGCAGACAGCTAAGTCTCGATCCCGAGCCCTGTTGACATGTACAAAAGACAGGTCTCGATACTCGTTGACATTTACAAAAGACGAGTATCACCTATTGATTGCAGCTTGGTGGCTTCTCAACCAGTTACGTCATTGCGACCTCTGAACTGGCAGATAGCCAAGTTTTATCTACCATTGAGCCTAGTGGCGTCTAAATTGGTTATGTCATTGCGACCTCTGAACCAGCAGACAGCTAAGTCTCGATCCCGAGCCCTGTTGACATTTACAAAAGACAGGTCTCGATACTCGTTGACATTTACAAAAGACGAGTATCACCTATTGATTGAAGCTTGGTGGCTTCTCGACCAGTTACGTCATTGCGACCTCTGAACTGGCAGATAGCCAAGTTTCATCTACCATTGAGCCTAGTGGCGTCTCAAATTGGTCATGTCATTGCGACCCCTGAACCAGCTGACAGCTAAGTCTCAATCTCGATGCTTGCTGACATTTACAAAAGGCAAGTATCTCCCTTCCTTTCAAGCCCCGCAAAGGGCTAACCTCGAGACTGGCAACGTCCCATTCGGTTATGTTACTGCAACCTCTGAACCAACAGGCAGTCATGTCTCATTATCTAAACAACAGACGACAAAAGAAAAATTTTCTATTAAATCCAAAAGGATGGGATACATGGAGGAGCCTATAGGCGTACATGATAAGATCGGATCCGATCTCCGAGCGAAGCTAGCCGCGTCCTCCTGTCATCTTCAGCCTGGGCCAGCGCCTGTGATCTTAGCTCTGCCTCATCGAAGTCCACCGCCTGAGCCAGACGAGCCTCGGTCTCCGCCAAAGTCGCCCTCTGTGATGACTTCCGCTCCGCCAGTTCCTCACTTCGAGCCCTGAGCTGCTTAAGCCGCGCAGACTCTTCATGACGCATCTGTGTAGCCTTCGACAAGAGGAGATTTGCCTTTCGGATCATCTCTTCAGCCCTCTTGATCTTATCTTCAGCGTCAAAAAGAGCACTGTTGGAAGCATCAATTGCACTCCCAACCTCTGCTTCCTCTGCCTCCAAGGACCTCAAGTCAGAGGAGATAGCCTCAACAGCCTCTTGGGCAGCGAGCTGAGCCTCGCGCTTCTGGGCGACAAGACGTGCGAGCCGTTCATCAGCCAAAGACGCTGCGTCGGAACGATGGAAATGGCGCCATTCCTCCACGTCCTTCTCAAGGTCATCTACCAGGAGCTCCAGAGCAGTAGCTTGATGGTACCCCTCAAAGTCCCGGATACACTCAATGCCACGGGAGAGAACCATCTTCAGCTTCGAAAATGGCACAGGCGAGCCCTTCAAGACTAGACCGATAGTCTGCTCCAAACTATTATAGAAGCTGTCGACCAGATTACCGATAAAGTCATTCTCAGCTTCATCAACCCTTGAGACAACCTCGGAGCAATCTACCAACCTAGTCGACACCACCGCGGAAGAAGAAGAAGCGGGAACATCGACAGCAGCAGGGCAAGCCAAAGGTGACCTCGGCGGAGTCCTCAGCGACACCAGCACGCCAGCCACCGCGGAGGTAGGACTGGCAACCACCTCCTGAGCAGCAGGCTCAACTACCAGCGTCGGGGAGGTAGGGCTCACAATCACCCTCAATGCCGTATTCGGCAAGACAGTCTGCACCCCACTCGTTGATATGACTGGAAGTGGGGGTACCTCCGGGACTGCCGCCTCTTCAACCTCAGGGCCCTCCGCTGATTTGGGCTGATAAAAAGGCAGGTCGCCATACAGCGCGTCTAACACAGCAGCGTCTGCCCGGTCGAAGCGCTCATATCGCCCTTTGACCCTCCAGGAAAACCCTCCGCCTCTTGCCAAGCTGATGCACCTTGGGGACGAATACCTGCAACAAAACCAAGGTCAAAAAGGAGGACGCAACAAATAGGCGAGGACCAAGAGATCTTAGTCTTACCGAAGGCCGATGTCGCCTCGTCAGCCGCATCAGAATCCAAGGGTCCCATCGGAAAGTTCTTACCAGACTCAACGCGGATAGCCGGCCCACTCGCCGATTCCTCCGCAGACCACCCGGCAGAGCTGGATGCCATAGGACTTCCTTTAGAAGTCCCAGCGCCCGAAGGGCCAATATCGGCCGCATCATCCCCAGACTCCTCCGAGCGAGCAAAGGAACCAGCTGCACTTCCATAAGTAAACAGGGGATCGTAGTGCTCCCTTGCCCTCCAATTGCCTCAGCTCCTGCAACAAAAAGCAAATGATGAGTTATGTAAAGCGCGCTGAAGACATATTAGATGGGGCCAATCTTACCAGTAGTCGGTTCAGCAACCGACGGCTCAGCCACTAATGGAGCAGCAGAAGGAAGCGCAGTAGAGGGTTCGCCCTCTACCACAATTGTAGGAGCATGACGACGGGGCCTCTTCGCCGACGACTTCCTACGGGATCCACTCCCACGCTTCCTTTTGAAGTGGACCTCAGAGTCCTCTTCCTCCACTTCTTCCACATGCTGTGGGGGAGCTGCTCCCACTACACCAGACCCGGCTTCACGAGCACCAGCTTCGTCGGCATCAGCCCTTGTCTCTGCCTCAAAGCGAGGGCTCCCCGCATCAGAAGCCTCGCTGTCATCTATAGCGATGAACTCCTCTATGCCAGGAACACGGACTCGTTTGCCCTCCATCTTATCAGAAGCCTTCTGCCTCATCCGATGAGAAATTAACTTCACACCCGAACGGTTGGCATTAAACCCAGCAGGTGTGGAGTTCGAAGCCGCGTACCATTGGCAGAAACACAGGGTCGTCCAAAGGCCGGGATCCCTCAGCGGCGTGCGTAGCCATGCTCCAGTTTCATCCGCGGTAAAGAACCGCCAAGCACGAGCCCCATCAATGAGGCTCCCCATGAAAGCCAGGTCCGGATTCGGGTTGCCCACATACAACTGGTCATACCCAAATTGGCGGGCGAACCGGCTCGGGATGTAGGGCTCCATGTAGCAGGTATCCCCACTCCTGTACAACAAATGCGAGGGCCGGATACAGACCAGCCACTCGAAAACACCCCGACTCATGGGAGACCGACCTGACTCCACATCATGGAATTCCTCGTTATATCCTGCACCCCGCAGGCGAGGAAAACAACGGAACAGGCTATAAGCATCATAACGACGCACTAACTTACGGGCCTCGGCCACATAAGTTTTCTGTCACGAACGGCCTTCAAAGCGACGGAGAAGCGCCGTTTGAACACCCTGCGGAGGGTCTTCCCCAGCTCCAATCAAACTGGGGCAGTGCAAGGCGAACCACGCCATCAAGTAGGTGTACGGTAAACCTACCCTAGGATTGGGTCCGTCGCAAGGCAGGACGGCACCCTTCCCCCGCCTTGACGCCATCGGCCTGCAGAAAGCCTCCGTCAGTGCACGAAGGCCCCTCTGAATACAACACACCATGGCCGGGAGAAGACCCAGACGGTGGCCATGGACCAAGCGAACAGCAGGCAGCAGCACATTCGGGTGAACAATGTCACCCGAAGAAGAAGGCACGACACACTTCTTTAACCAGATGGTCAAGAAGCCAGCCAGCAACGCCTTGCGAGACATAGGCCGACGGGCCTGATGGTGAAAGCTCCGAAGAACATCACCCTTCTCGAAAGGACCATCATCTTCTGTCACGACGATGTCCTTTTCAGCATGCACCTCCATCCTTGCCAAGATGTCCTCTTCAGCAACTCCGCAATGAGCTGCCTCGGGCGCACTAGTCATGTCCGGGAACAAGTAGTTCCCCCAGCTCTTCAAGCGCTTCGAGCTACCCTTGCCACCAGTGTGGATGCTGGAACAAATGTGCAGGTGGCACATCAATTCCCGATATGTCTCAAGCAAAGCAGGCTCTTGCTTCTCCAAGAGAGCCAACTCCGCCTCACACGGAAAATACTCTTCATATGGAAGAGACCCGAAGGGCAAAGCAGAGATCTCTCGCATCTCGTGCAGGGCCATGCCCAATTCACCAACCGGGGTGAAGAAAGTCCCTGAGGCTGGGCAGTACAACTCAAGGATGGCGTAGAAGCACGCCACCTTCATCTCAATGCCGTAGCAGGTCGCCCTGACGGCCTCATGGAGGTTCAACCTCTCTAATTCCCCCTCAAAATGATTGAGGATATAATTGGTCAACTCCGCCCACCATGACCTAGGAGGGTGGACCCAACCAGGAGCCCTGAAATCTGTGGCGGGGTAGTTCCCTCAGCCTCGCAGAACTGAGTACCGAAGGTCGGCGCCGCAGCTGGATTCTCTCCTACTGGAAGGTCCCGCAACACCTTCCCAGGGTATAGCCCTATTATGCTACGAGGAGGGCCCGCCCTCGAATAGCCGGTCTGGAATGTCAACCTCCCGACACTTATAGACTCGGCATTTAGGCTCACGCCCCACGCCATCTTCCGAGCCTGAGTCACGCTCGCGAAGGAAGACAAAGCGAAATGCCGCTTAGTAGACGGGAGATAGAATCTCTCGCCATCCAACTGGAAGATCCACTGGCCTTCGCCGGCCTGCAGCTGGCGATCGGGATCAGGTGCAGCATCCCCGAACATGAAGTCAGGCTTTTTGTAAGCCTGACGGTCGATATCTTCAAACGAAGCCGTAGTCAGGATGCTCCGCATGGCCTGCGGGCCACCGCTCTGAATGAGCGTATCCCGTACAAGGGGGCTCGGCTCACTGAACAAGGAAGCCTGCCCGATGAACTGCAAGCTGATGCTCCCTGCTCGACTGGTTACGCCAAATAGACTGTTCTGGAGGCCGGAGGCGTAATGTACTGCAAAAAAAAAAAAAAAAAAAAAAAATGAACTATGATTAGTTCACCAATCAAATGGACGCGAAGACATAAAAATTCGCTAAGGCATAGCCTCGCCCAGTAAGCAGGAACAGCGGGATAATAGCTTTGATAAAAAGCTTCGCTTCACAGATAAGACTGCATCTTTGCAGGAACTGGCATAGCCCTAAGGGCTGACGTCATCAAAAGCACTTCATGACCAACAGTCGTCCTTCGTGGCCACGACTGAAGGCACACGACCCATATCCTGTTCCTCAACAGGATGAAGACTGCCCCAAGCAATGGCTTCCTATGGAAGCCCAAGGGAAGAACTGTTCAGTTCTTACTTCCCTGGTGCAAGTAAAATAGGGAAGTTAAGGGAAACGAGTTCCCTGATAAGGACAGATCATATTCGATCGTCCTAATAGCCGAGTATCGACTCCAAAGGATGAAGACCACTCTCTAATCAAATTGGAGAGTCTCTTACCAGCGATTGGTCGCTCAATGAACGGAGGAGGAGGACCCTCCGCTGCAGAAGTCGCTGCTTCCTTTCCCGCTCGTCTCTTGGGCGCCATGAAGGAATGCAAGAGTGCTTAAAGTACTCTGAAGCAAAGGAGGAAGAAGAAGAGGAAGAGATAGAAAGTTCTCTAAAAATAAAAGGAGATCTTCCCATATTCAGCCCAATCGGGCTTTTATAGGCCAATCAGCGCCTAAATCAAGGCCTCGAAAAAGGGCACATGCCGCCGTTTCGAATTAATTCGAAACAGTGCCCGAAGCGCCTGAGGCGCTTTTCCCAAAGTGCGACGGTTCAACCCCACTAAAGGGTTAACTCCGCGCAGGAGCAAAGTGCGGGCTTCGCACAAACCTTCAAAGACTTCGCCAGGAGGTCTACCTTAGCCCGCCAAAGAGGCTGCTGTTTGCGGGACATGCCGGTCTCGCGAAGATCATTCGAAGAAAGGACAATGTCCTTAACTCTGCATGCAGTTTAGCCCAGCTATGGCCAGACTCTCAGTGAAAGCAAGCAAATCAGATGATCAGACAATGAACTTTCATTGATTCAAAAGCAAGGGTACATTGATATTACATCAAAGTTGTGTTTCATACAACACACTCAGTTGCCCAACAAAGATCTTTTGAGGCATACAAGCGGTTTTATCTGCTACCAAGCCAGATCAACGGGACAGGAAAGGCCTTCCTCCTGCACAAGGCCGTAATCCTTCGCACATGAGCAGATGGTGCCACAAGGACACGGTCATTTTTCTCCACAAAATGGCAGATCTTACCAGGCCATTTTTGTTGAAGCCTGGCAATAAAAGCTTATCGCCGCCAACACGTCAGATCACCTATAATGGGAACTAGTTTTGATGCTAGTGATCTGACGGGTGTGAGGCCCACTCCCATGAAGTGGATCGTCCCCGACGAAGGCCACCAAAGTTGAAAGTCGGCAGCCAGCCTCACCTCAGATCGAATCATCTCAGATAAGAGGCTGCCAACAGCCCCTGGGACGCGCATCCGCTGCCCCGAATTGTTCCTCCTGCTTAAAAGTAAAGCTTCAACCGGGGAAGCATAAGGCAATTTTATGGCTTCTTCCATCAAGTCACCAGACTGGCAAGCATAGCTCGCTGCAAGGCAAATTGGAGCAAGTTAGCAGTCAAGCACAGAAAAAACTGCAAAAACATTAAGTCAGATTCTTGGGCGGCAAAGCAATCCGACTTCAGCAGAGGACAAGTTCCACCTGCACAGCAACCATGGGCTGGCTCAGCAAACGCCAAGTCCTAGCCTCGCCTATACGGCAAAGTCAGACTGATCTTGTGAAGAACAGTCTCAACCTCGCCAATATGGCAAGACTGGCTCAACTATTGAAGAAGCCAAGTCCCAAGTCCTGCCTGCGCAGCGGACTTAACAAGCAATGGTCTTTCTGATCAAATCAAGATGATGGTTTCGCAGAAAGCCGTGATGAGATCCTTCTCTGCAGCAGCCAATTGCAAGATGAAGAACAAGGGAAGCTAATCTCTGAAGCGAGCTGCCAAAGCTAAATCAAGGGAGATGAGTTCCCTAAAAAGCGGTGAAGTCTTTGAATGATCAAGACTTACTGGTCCTTGGCCGGTTAGACAACCAGGGTGGGCTTTCCCACTAATTCTAAGATCTGAGTATCTCTCACAACCAAGAGAAGGGAAGAAGAAAGGCAAGGCACTTCTCTTCAGAGGACCTCAAGTGTCCTATTTATAGGCCCCATGGCCTGAGCACAACCACCTCAAGCGTGGAAGCACGAGCGCACTTAAGGCATTGATTGCGCCTTGATGACAGGGACGGTTCCCATTGGAACCGTACAGGGAAGAAAACGTCTCCCTCATAAAAGGCACTTATGGCGCCTTGAATAAAGGGAATATCCTCCCTTGGAAACGTGCAAATCGGAGAACATCTCTCTCGATTGGCGCGAAAGAAGGAATGATCCTCCTCGTAACCGCCCCACGGCAGTTGGCTTTGAAAAAGCAACAGGAGTTCCAAAGCGAACTTATTTCTTGAAAGCCCAGATGCGGAGCTACCCCGACGCGAAGCTATTCGCGAACCAGTGCAAACTCTTTGGCAGATCCATCCCAAAGCAGGATTGAAGGCGAAGCTGAACTCAACCATCATGGAGATGTTCATACTCCACACCACCATCACAGCAGTTCAAAGTATTTCGAAGTCTGGGCTATTGCAGACTTTCGAAAACTTTGAAGGGGGTCTTGTTGACACTTAAAAAAGACAAGATTCTCATTGGTCCGAACGATGTCTAAACTTGTTGACATTTACAAAAGACAAGGGACAGACGAGCTGAAGACCAGTTTTTCACCCAACTCCAAGGGACGAGGAAGCGGTTTGGACTCCACTGATCCAGCAAGCAGAACAGTGAACCCGGATTGTTTCTAAACAGACCTCAGCAGGTCTAAAATGCTAGCATTTAGCATTACATTAGCCAAGGAGATAGCCTCGCTTGAGAGGCTAACATCATCCAGAGCATCGCCAGGAAGCTAACTGACAGCTTCGCCGAAAAGCCTCTTTTCGGACTTCGCCAGGAATTGCCTCTAGCTCCGCTATGAGCTTCAAAGCGGGCAGCTCCGCCATCAGCCTGCTATGGTCAACCTTTGACTAATCAAATCTCCTGATGAGATCGGATTCAATCTAATCAAATCCAATCAGGATTCAAATATGGCAGGTGATTGCCACAATCTCTTGACTCTCTTGAAACGAGTAAGTGGATCAAGGAGAATCAATCAACGATATGGAAAGGATCATAACACATCGGAAAGATCAACCGACTTGCCATTTTCTAGCTCCGCGGAAGCTATTATAGCCTCGCAGCAAGGCTACTTTCCAGATTCAAACAGATTCGGTTCAATCTGTTTCTATATCTTCAAAGGGGACGATTATACCCTTACTTTCCCTATAAATAGCCCGTCAGGGGCACAAGAGAGAGGAAGGCACAGGAGAGAGAAGACTCCACAAGCAGAGACTTCTTCATAACGCATCGTGCGTTCTCTAATTCAGAGACCTTCCAAGAGAAATACTTCTCTTTTCAGGGTGGTGATACCCTAACAACCTCTTTTCCTCAAGGAATCTCCGGAACCAGGCGAGAAGGAATTCCTCACAGAAGTGGTTTTGAGAAGTAGTCAGAGGGTTCTACCAATCCTCTATTCTCTGATTCCCGAAACCAGGCGAGAAGGGAATCTCATCGCTCGCATCGTCAAAGGGACAAAGTGGTCGCGCGCTGACCAGACTCCTATCGGCACATTTTCCCAGAATCTCTGAGGAGATCTACTTGTAATCTTTTTAAGAATACTTGTAATTTAGCTCCTCAAACTTTTTTTTTTATTGTAAGTTTTCCCCCTTTGCAAACATAATGGAAAACATCCATCACTCTAGTTTTGATAATGATTAACTCATGTAGTTGTAGTACTAATGATCTTGTATTATTTAGTCTCAAATTTGTGATCAAGATCTTAGTAGGTGTTTAGCTTCAACAAAGGATTTAAAGTCAAGTTTTGGAGCTAGCACGTGTTGATTCAAGAGCTTGTGCATCAAGACCATATCAAATACTCAAGAGGAGTCTAGCTCATTGGATCATGATTTGGACCATGTAGGCTGTCTAAAAATCAAGCCATCGAAAAGCAGAATTCCAAGACGCAAGGTTAATCTTACCCGCGTCTCAGCCGCTCCAAGGCGCGAGGGTCGAAACCCGCGTCTCAGCACCAAGGCGCGAGGGTCCAAACCCGCGTCTCAGCACCAAGGCGCGAGGGTCCAAACCCGCGTCTCAGCATCAAGGCGCGAGGGCCGAAACCCGCGTCTCAACAGCTCCAAGGCGCGTGGGTTGACACCCGCGTCTCAGTTGTAACCGTCCCGGTTTTAGGGCCAATCACGGCCCACATAACGGGGAAGGTTAGCCCCCATTATGGAGTGTTTTCAGGAGGCACGTACGCCCCTAAAAACCCCTATAAATAGCCCCGTCGCTATGAAGAGGGGAGAGGATTTTTCAGTCAGAGGATTTTTGGGAGAAAAGAACTCTAAGAGAAAAGAGAGAAACCCTTCAAAGAACTTGCTGTTTTCAAGTTTCTCTTTGCCTACCTTCTCTTTGAGAGTTTTAGTAGACAGAGCTGTGTTACTCCGTCAACCACCCGAAGAGAAAAGCCCCGGAAGATCTCGACGTTCACCTGGTCAACGGAGAACAAGATTCACTCTCCATCGCCACACGAAGAACCGAGCCTTAAACAAAGGGAGGATTCAAGACTCAACATTCTCCCTCCCTTGTAATCGGAAGACCGATCTGTTGTAATTTTCTATCCAATCAAAAGAATTTTACAATTTGATCCCTCTTTTCCGGCGCATACAAGAGATGGCGACTCCACTGGGGACTACATTTGTCACTGACGAACAAATCGTGGCGCAAGGTGACGTCCTCCATAAGGGGAAGATGGTCAAATCGCTCGTCGTCGAATTCGACCAGGCAAAGTATGAAGAGTTTCTCTCTTCCAGCTCCAAGAGCCCAAAGACCCGCGTCTGTCGCAGGGTCTCTACGGGGACCTGCTCTGAAATCCGCTCTGAGACTCTCTCGGGCGCTGCTGCTGTGAAGGGTGTCGCAGCCAACTGTGCCAAGCAGGATACACGCGCCAACGTCTCTCAGGAGGCCCGCGTGGTCTCAGGCATAACTGCCATTGCGACCAACCGCGCCATGCGGAACACGCGCGTCAGCGTCTCTCTAGAGACCCGCGTGGTCAAAATCCTTGGTGTCCAGCCAGCCCACCCTCTCCCTCAGCACCAAGTCGTCGTTGGCTTTTCTCCACCACCACGACGAAACCGAAACGCTGAGCGTCGACAGAGGAGGCGTGCGCGTCAACTGTAAGTTGGAACTTCTGATTGTCCAACTGAGGCAGGACGTAAAGTTCAATCCGGCGCCTTAGTCGCACCGTGTCCAGCACGCGAAGTCCGCGTTTGGCGGCCCAAACGCGAGACTCCCCAAATTAGGCCCTCTGAAGCCCAACTCACCAAACGTCGAGGCGAAGCCTGCGCGCCTCGTCAAGTGCAGCAGGCACGCGCCCTTAGGCGTGGGGCCCAGCGGCCCACTCACTCTCAAGCGTCTTTGCCCCGACGCACCAAGCAGCAACGCGACAGTCGCGTCTCATCTCAACAGAGATGCCAGACACGCGTTGTACAGCTGCGGCACGAGAACCACGCCTCTGAATTCCGCGTCCAGGCTGTACAGCATAAAGATGCCTCGTGCCCTCGAAGTTGCGAGACTAATCTCTTCGATCCTCTTTCCATGGATCTAAGAGATTACTTGACGAAGAAAAGAAGTGATAGTCAAACCACTTCATTATGTTGCTGCGAACGGCTCATCTCCATGCTTTCTGAGTGCCGTTGCGGTTCAGGCGTGAACCAGCAGTCTTTAGTTAGACAGCTGACCCTGATTCCCCCATCAGCCAAAAGAAGACGCTCTCATAGGCGGAGGGTGTTCTCTGACGCTGAGTATCCAGAGCTCACTGCAAATATGACGAGCAGGAGCAGGAAAAAACAACCTGCAGTCAGTTCCGAGGATGAATCTGACTCTGAACCGGAAGGAGTGTACCGACACACTCGCACCCGGACCGGGGCCATTCCCCCGATCGACTATAATGCCCTGGCCCGGGGCGTTAAAATGAATGACTCTCATTCTGCTGTAGCAGAATCGCAGGCCTCAAACTCTTCTACAGAGAAAGAGGCTTTCACCTACATGACGGGCACTCCTGAGGAGACAGCCCGGCGCCTGGATCAGCAAGCCCAGGTCCAGAGGGAACAACTCAATATGATTCTTGCTCAGCGGGAATCTATCGACTCTCTCAAACAGATGCTCGCACAATTGCTCGAAGACAGGAGGAAATCTCCCCCTAGAAAGTCTAAGGGCAAACGAAAAGAGGGAGAAAACTCATCTTCCGAACGCTCCGAGAAGAAAGGGCAACCCTCCTCTGGTTCGTCTAAGTCCTCGTCGCAGGAAAAGAATGATCAAGACCAAGGAAAGGTCATTCTAAAAGAATAAATCAGTTGGAGCAGCGCCTTGAAGCCCTTACCAATCGGAAAGGTCTCCAAGAAGCAGGGGTGGTCCGCCCATATCCAGCCGAGTGGGACCTGGTTCCATATCCGCCCAAGTTCAAGGCTCCAACCCTCCAAGCATTTGATGGGAAGGGTTCACCGAACCAACACATCTACTATTTCAAGTCCCAAACTGGGAATGTGGTAGATAATGACGCCATCCTGGCGCGTTATTCATCGGCACCCTAAAAGGGCTGGCCTTTGAATGGTTCATGAAGCTTCCAGAAGGCTCCATCAAGAATTGGGGCGACTTGGAGAAGCTCTTCTTAACTCGCTTCTTTGAAGATGACTCGGAGGTAAACATGCCTACCCTTTTAGCCACCAAGCAGCGAAAGGGAGAGTCCGTTAAGTCTTTCGTGGAAAGATTTCAGAACGTGGCACTCCGATGCCCAAGTGGTATGACCCAGGCCACCCTGGTGGAAACATGCCGCCATAACCTCCAAACCTCACTCCTTGCTCAAATAGGAGTTGCTGAAAGCCGCACCTGGAAGCAACTGATCCAGTAGGGTAAACAGGCTGAGGAGATTGTCGCCCGCGTCAGAGCGGAAGAAGGTAAGCCCAGGCCTGAGAGGTCGACAAGGCGCGCGCCAGACACATCCGTCCAAACAAGAAGGAAGGATAACTTGGCAGCAGAGACCAAGTCCCCTGTCAAACCTCAACCGGTTAAGGGAAGTGGCTCTTCAAGCCAACCACGGGCCAACAAGCAGTATTCCTTCAAGGATGAACATGTCGACTCGCTCTTCAAATTACTCAACAAGAGCAATCGGCTGAAGCTTCCTGAAGCTAGGCGCCCCGAGGAAGTCGGTAAGACCGACAATCCCAGCTACTGCATGTACCACAGGATGTTGGGACACCCTACCAAGAGCTGTTATGTCTTCAAGGACATCCTTCAGGCCCTGATTGACGCGGAGGTATTGAAACTCCGACCAGAGCAGAAGAAGGTGACGGCTAATATGACGTCAGTCCTCCAGTTTGGAAGGCAACCTCCAACACCCTCTGGAGTAGTCCCTATCCCAAGAGGAGAGCTGAGAATGGTCAACACAGACCTGCACCAGCAGCAAGAAAAGGGCTTGGTACCTGTTCCCACACCTCGGGGAGAAGTCATGTGGGTCCATCCCGACCTTATTGATGGCCAGCAATGGACTACTGTAACCAGCAGGAAGTTCAAAGGCAAAGCAAAGGCCTCATCTTGTAACGTGGTGTGTGCCTCTTCTCGAGAAGCGGAAACTGATATTCCCCCGCTGACCGACTCAGAAGAGGAGACAATAATTCTGGCCGCGGAACCCAGTCAGCTGGTGGCAGAAACCCGTTCGGGGCAGCCATATTTGAAAAAGTATGGCGAAACGGCGATAACTCCTCCAAGGCCTGCTGCAGAGCCAGCCAAAACCTCCACGAAGTAACCCAGGGAGAAACAAAAAGAACTTCAGTTTTCTCGAGTTCTTTCGAAGGACGTAGCAGAAGGATCCACAGCACCTTACCGCTTTGATGTCCCGGCTCAGTTAGCCAATATCCCAGAACGGATTACTCTTTATGAGCTTCTTAGACTATCAAAGTCGACCAGAGAAGCTCTACAAGAAGCTCTGGCTAATGCTGAGGTCTTCATGACCCAGCTACCGAAGGAGGAAGATGTAGAGGATTGCCTCCACGCCTCCCAAAATATTCCCTGCATTACCTTCACGGCAGAAAACATGCAAGTCAAAGGGAAGCATGATCGACCCCTTACTTTGCAGGGTATATTGGATCATCTGAGGTGAATCGCATCCAGGTAGATCCCGGGTCTGCGTTGAGCATCATGCCTCGCAGAGTCATGCAACATCTCGGGATTCCTACTCACTATTTGAGCCCTACCCAAACGACCATTTACGGGTTCAATGCCAATAGTACCCGTCCAATAGGGAAGGTCAAGCTCAAATGCCAGATTGGAGATCTAAGGTCAGAAGTGACATGCTACGTCATAGATGCTGACACCTCCTACAATCTACTGCTGGGAAGACCCTGGATTCATCGCAATTCTATCGTTCCCTTTACTCTACACCAAGTCATGAAATACATTGACGGGAGTGGAAAGGTGCGAACGTTGATTGCCGAGAGGCATCCGTTCAAGGGAGTGGAGAATTATTTCACAGATTCCCCCTCCTATATCAGGAATCTGTGGAGACAGATGAAGTCCCGCAACCGGAGGAACCAGACTCTGGCAATGAAGCCAACACCGAGCTGGAGGAAGATGAGTGTGTGTGGGAGCTAGATCCACCTGTAACGGGCATTAATAAGCCGATGTTGATAATACCTCCGCCGATGATGTAGGAGGTTGGTACCTTAATGAAGAATTAGATTTAGCGTATTCAGTACCGTCAGACACTAGCACCGACGTGGATGACGATCTCTGGTCGGCAATGGGTGCTTTGACATCGTTGCATGTACCAGTGAAATTGTCCTTTGAAACATGTCGAAATGTCGGCGATGCGCAACAATCAATATTCATGGTTCCCGCGAGAAGGAAGGGCCAAAGACCAATTCTTTTGGACGAATTGACTCTGAGCCAATGGACCATGAAGAATCAGAAAGCGAGCAAGAACCCCCTCAGTTCGGTCGTTATGAGCCAAAGGCACTCAGAATGATGAAAACATGCGATATGATCTAACCAGCAGGCTCGGGTTAAACTTCGGCAGAGGAAGGAGAACACTACTTCGATCCTTTGTGCCGAAAGGAAAAGCACCCGATTATTATCATCGGACGCGCAGGGGGTTAGGCTATATATCAACTCCGGCTCCATCAGCCTCTGATTCTCGAGAATCGTCAAGCCACGATTACTCTTCCGGCACGTCATCATGGGAGTCAGATGTCAGTGTCGGCAACATCTTCAAAGAACTTTCAGTGAACATGGTTTCAACAAGCCACCTGGAAGACGGAGATGAAGAAATGATCCAATCTGATACAGATCCTTGGATCAAACATTTAAATACTCTTTGGGATACCCGCTTTGAGCAGCGCGAGCCACCCACAGAAGACAAGATTGTTCAGATCAATCTGGGGGATGAAGCTAATCCTAAGCCCATCTTCATAAGTGACGGCCTGTCACCTTCAGAGAAAGAGGATCTAATATCTCTTGTTCAAGAGTATATAGACGTCTTCGCCTGGAATTACGAAGACATGCCCGGCCTTGATCCTCAAGTGGCTATGCACCGCCTCAACATCAATTCGGACATAAAGCCTGTTAAACAACAACAGCGACGATTCCGCCCAGAGATAATGGAGGCGATTCAATCAGAAGTCAGAAAGCTCATAGATTCTGGCTTCATCAGGGAAGAACAACATCCCGACTGGGTAGCAAACATCGTTCCGTTGCCAAGAAAAACGGAAAGATCCGGATCTGCATCGACTTCCGTGATCTAAACGAGGCTTGTCCCAAAGACGAATTCCCACTGCCAAGCACAGATGTTATGATTGACAATACTTGTGGATTCGAACGAATGTCCTTCATGGACGGGTTCTCAGGATACAATCAAATCAAAATGTATCCTGACGACGAAAAGCACACCTCCTTCAGGACACCATTGGGGGTATACTGCTACACCGTCATGCCCTTCGGACTGAAGAATGCAGGGGCAACACATCAAAGGGCCATGAACGCCATTTTCCATCAGCAAATGCGCAAAACAGTGGAATGTTATGTTGATGACATTGCAGTAAAAAGCCGCGCTAAAAGTGATCACATAGCTGACCTAAAGGTTGTCTTCGACATCATGCGGGCCCATCAGTTGAAGATGAATCCTACCAAATCCTTCCTGGGGGTGGCCAGCGGCAAGTTCCTAGGGTTTGTTGTAACCTCCACCGGAATCCATTTAGACCCGGAAAAGGTTCGCGCTATTCAGGAGATGCAACCTCCGAGAAATCTCAAGGAACTCAGGGGATTGCAAGGACGATTGGCGTACATCCGCAGGTTCATCTCAAACCTCTCCGAAAAATGCCAACCCTTCGCTAAGCTAATGAAGAAGGTTGTTTCGTTCATTTGGGATGACGCTTGCCAACAAGCATTCGAGGAAATCAAGCAATACCTCACCCAACCACCAGTCCTTGTAGCTCCGATATCCGGGAAACCTTTCCTGGTATACGTCCGAGCAATGGATCATTCTTTGGGAGCTCTACTAGCTCAGAACGACGATCAAGGACGAGAGCAAGCGATCTACTATCTGAGTAGAACAATGATCAGAGCCGAACATTAGTATAATCCGATCGAGAAGGAATGTTTGGCACTAGTGTTCACCATTCAGAAAATGCGACACTATCTGGTAGGCCAAACTATAAACATCATATCAAAAGTCAACCCCCTGAGGTTACTTATGACTAAGCCTTCATCATTGAACGGCCGGCTGGCAAAATGGGCCATATTGCTATCCCAGTATGAGATGCACTTTTGTCGCAAAAGGCTATTAAGGGACAAGCGGTGGCGGATTTCTTAGCTGAGCACCCAGATCCGAGGGCAGCCAAAGTCTACGAGGATCTCCCAGATGAAGTGGCCGAAGTCTGTTTGACTCAGACATCGTTTGAAAGTCAAGTGTGGCAACTCTTCTTTGACGGTGCATCCAGAACAAGCCCAAAAGGACACATCGTAACGGGGGTAGGAGTAGTACTCGTCTCGCCACAGAACTATGTGATTTCCCGAGCCGTCTCGCTAATTGAGCCTTGCTCCAACAATGTGGCTGAGTACAATGCTCTTTGATTGGGATGCAATTCGCCGATGAGATTGGCGTTAAAAATCTCGAGGCATACGGCGACTCTAAAACTCATCGTCAGCCAAGTTCGCGGGGAGTACGAAGTCAGACATGAGGACCTAGTACCCTACTACAACGCAACTATCCACATGGCCGAGAGGTTCACAAACTTCTACATCGATCATGTACCGCGCAGGCAAAACGCACATGCAGATGCACTGGCATCTCTCGCGGCCTCACTAGCTCTTCTAGCTAGAGCGATAGAGAAGATATTTGTCTACAGCCATGATCTGTATTGCCCGAGAATTGCTCTTGAGGATTACCAGGAACCAACAGGAGATTCTCAAAGCAAAGAAGCGCTGGAATTGTCAACCGGTCCAGAGCCTAGAGACTGGCGATTCCCCTACATTGATTATGTCCTGTATGGCATCCTGCCTGAGGACACCAAGGAAGCGGCTGCCATTCGAAGGAAAGCCCCTAAATTCTACTATAATGCGATTACACGAACACTGTATCGTCGATCGCATGACGGGATCTTGCTTCGCTGCCTTTCACAAAAGGAGGCACATGAGGTATTGAAAGAAGCCCATGACGGTATGTGTGGAGCCCATCAACCAGGCCCAAAGCTTGCATACCGACTCCAAAGGCTGGGGTATTATTGGCCTAAGATGATCGCTGACGCCATCACTTATGCCAAAAGATGTCACGCCTGCCAAGTACATGGCGATTTCATCCATCAAGCACCAGGCTACCTTCACTCCACGGCCTCTACCTGGCTATTTGAAATGTGGGGGATGGATGTAGTTGGCCCTATCAGCCCTCCATCATCAAAAGAACATCGGTTTATTTTGACAATAACCGATTACTTCTCCAAATGGGCTGAAGCCGTTCCTTTGAAGGAGGTGAAGTCATCTGACGTGATCAAGTTCGTGAAACATCACGTCATTATCGTTTTGGGGTACCTCGACGAATTGTCCACGACAATGGGCCCCAGTTCATCAGTCAAGCTTTCCAAAGGTTCTGCACTAAGTTCAGAATCCAGAGTGTGTCCTCAACGGCATACTACCCCGCCGCTAATGGCCTCGCAGAAGCTTTCAACAAGACCACTGTCAAGCTTCTCAAGAAATTCGTCTCGAAAAGTCAACGTGACTGGGACGACAAGCTGGGTGAATGCTTATGGGCTTATCGCACAACTGTTCGAACCCCAACTAAAGCTACACCATTTTATTTAGTATATGGGTGTGAAGCCGTGCTTCCACTCGAAATCCAAATTCCATCTCTACGCGTCCCCTGACAGCAGAGATGACGAATGAGGAGAAGCATCGACAGTGACTCCAAGAATTGGAAGCCTTAGATGACAAGCGTCTGCAGGCCCAGTAACAAATCGAGCTTTACCAAGCTCGAATTACCAGAGCCTTCAACAAGAAAGTTAAAGTGCGAACTTTCAAGAAAGGCGACCTTGTCTTAGCTGTCAGAAGACCCATGGTGATGACGCACAAGACAAAAGGAAAATTCCAGCCCAAATGGGAAGGACCGTTCGTAGTAGAGTCAGTCTACTCAAATGGATCGTATCACCTCATAACTTCAAATGGCGATACACTCATGATGCCAATCAATGGCAGATTCTTGAAGAAGTACTATCCTTAATAGTACTCCTCCTCCGACCAAGTCCAAAATTACACCTCTGATCAGAACAAGAAGAGCTTCTTTATTAATATCCGACGCCTCCGACGGCTAAGGATAGAGGAAAATGTTGGCCTTTAAGCCCAACATAAGTCTTCGACAACTCATCATGCTGAGGGGAATAGCATGGCTAGCCCAACTCAAACGGTGGTTGGTAAAGGCACCTCAAATCCGTTGACAGCTGAGGGTTTGCTAAAAAATCCTAAGGGACATGTGTTCCCATTTGATCCGACGCCTCCGACGGCTAAGGATAGAGGAAAATGTTGGCTTCCAAGCCCAACATAAGTCTTCGACAACTCATCATGCTGAGGGGAATAGCATGGCTAGCCCAACTCAAACGGTGGTTGGTAAAGGCACCTCAAACCCGTTGATAGCTGAGGGTTTGCTAAAAATCCTAAGTGGACTCGACTCCACTTTCTCCTCCAAAATCCCTTACCAATTCTCATCCACAGAATGGTAGGTCTACAAAATACAGTCGTTGCCAAGTTAACACTATACCTCTGGCACTTCAAATTTCATTTGCCAATTCTCATCAATAGGATGGCAAGTCTTCAAAATTGCTCATATCGCAAATCCAAATTTGTTAAGTTAACACTATGCCTCTGACATTTTAAACTCCACTTGTCGATTCTCATCAATAGAATGACAGGTCCTCAAATTGCTCATATCGCAAGTCAATTTCTGTCAAGTTAACACCACACCTCTGACAAATTACTGTTAAGTTAACATTATACTTCTAAACAGTACATTGAGTTTCTATCAAGTTAACATCACACCTCTGACAGTCACCTTTCTTCAGACTTCCATATCGAAGCTGAAATGAACGATGCTAAGTTTAACACCACACCTCTAGCATCCAGGTCATCGCCAAGTTTAACAATACACTTACGGCCATGACTTTCCTCGGACTTCCTTGTCGAAGTCGAGATGACTAATGCCAAGTTCAAAATTACACCTCTAGCATTACCCTTATTGTCAAGTTAAACACTACACCTATGACAATGACACTTTCAGTTTTCCCAAATGAAAGCTGAAATGCTTCTGAGTCAAGTTAATATCACACCTCTGACTCACATTCTTGTCAAGTTAACATCACACTTCTGACAATACAACTTTCAACCCGTTGAGTTAATATCACACCTCCAACGGTAAAGACTTTCCTAGATCCCCCGCGAATCTAGTTTCACTCGTTATTCTCATCAACAGAATAACAAGTCCACTTAAAAACATTGTTAGGTTAACATTACACCATTAACAGTGTTTTCATTAACCCCCCAGCTGATCTTAATCAAGTTAATCCTAGACCTCTGATAAAAGTTCATCTTCACGGGGGGTACCAATTCAACCTGTCACTTTCTTTTCATAAAGTGGCAGGCCCACCAAAATATCTTATCTCTGTCAAGTTAATATCACACCTCTGACAGCATTGCGGGGTTTTCCGATAGGATTTTTTTTTCCACAAAATTTGACTTGTTAAAATTTTCATCATGATTCTGACAAGCTAAAGATTCTTTGCTTCTATGCGTCTGACTAAAAAGAGACAAAAGAGTTCAAGACAATAGAAGAGACAAAAAGAAAAGTGTCACTTTTATTTATATATCCAGGCATATGAAAGTGATACAAAACGCTCTCTTATTCAATAAGATTGAGTGTTACAGATAAAGGAGTACAAAGAAGTCTCTCTCTCAGAGGTTGCACTCACTCCTTAAAGCTGCGTTTGACTCCAAGTACAAGATGTTTGGAAGAGCGCCAAAGTAGGAGCAGACATTGTGGCAATGATCAGAAGCTGGTTGCACCACGATGCATGATGTAAACATCGAAGAAGTCTCTAGTTGATGGAGAGCAATGGTGTTCTTGAGGTCTGATGGCAGCAGAATCCTCCGATCCTGCCGGACCAGCCGAAGTGGGGGTGTGATCCTTCGTTGATGAACATATCTTCCGCCAGAAGATCGTCCAATGAGCATGGAGTTTCCTCGATGTCACTTCTGGGGTAAGAGAGGAGGTTTTAAGACCTCACAGGGGATGCTAACCACCACTATATCCACCGCTACCCCCGTCGCCATCCTTACTCTGACCATGCCATGCCAGCAAGCATGACTGGTGCGTCGAATTCAAAGAGATCTTGGCGAGGGTTAAGTCCCCGTCAGGGACCATGATTTCTTCCCTTGTGGACGACGGGGACCATGATTTCTTCTCTTGTGGACGAACATCGAACAAGTTCGCCGGCCGATATATTCTCCCACGGGCCCAGCGAACATAAAAAAGGATGATCAAGCTTACCTGCAAGAAGCAACGAAATTAGAAGATCTGAAGCTTAGTATACTTCAACAGAAAAACTAAGTGACAGACGCAGCTATTGCCGAAGGATTTCAGACGCAGGAATGACCCGCGCAGCGAACATCTGCGGCGGCAGAAACAGACACGGTCAAAATTCTGATATACACGGAATTCAGACGCAGTCTCATTTGACATCCGCGCTTAAAGGACGAGACGTGAAGAGAATCAGACGCGAGAATTGCCATCTCCCTGTGGATGAACAGGGGTTGCAAGACTCAGGCCTCAGACCTCCAGTCTGAATTGAGATTCTCCTAAGTCGACAGCCCCAAGACGCGAGCTCTATGTGCAAAGCCTGCGGCCAGGTGTCTAAATCTGCTATACTGGCGTCCAGAGAAGTTTAAGTCGATGGCGCAAATTCCGGATGATGAATCTCTTTAAGAGATATCAGAATTCAAACTTAGCTGGGTTAAAAATGTCATGGCAAACCAAGAAGGCGTACCCGCAGAAGCCTCCACTAAGAGTTGAACTCTCTGCATCGAAGCGCGGACATAAAAGGTTCTTAAGGAGACGGCTTCTGTTATTGAAATCACTTGACAGTGGTAATCTTTTGAAGAGACCAAACAGAAGTATGAAAGCTCTGGGTCATCTTCATCCATGGAGGCAAGCCCCTGGAAAAGTCCTTGAAGGGAGAAGATGGAGTCCCTCACTGCACTCGCTGTCAAAAGAAAACAGTCCAAGTATGGGACTGCTAGAGGAAGGGAGTAAGCCCTATTTATAGGCAGCCCATGATAACCATAATTAATGGTTCATCAATTAGAACCGTCGGCTTTAATGACCGCACCACTGTCAAAGCCCAATGGAAGGCTGACGCGTGGAGCGTCGCTTCGGGAAACATCGAAGACGCTGGTCTCCAACCGCCAGCGCCGGTTTGGCATTAAAAGGCATTAACGACTAAGCCCAATGAAGAACCGACGCGTGGACAACCGCTTCGGGAAACAACGGATGAGGCAAGTTCCCAATCGTCAACGAAGACTTGACGTTTGAAAATCTCACAAAACCTTTATGACAGGCTGCACATAACGCCTGGGAAGTTCGCACGCCAAAAAGAAGACGTCCCTTCGGCTCCACAGGACACATGTGTAGGCTGTCTAAAAGTCATCTAAGGACAGGCCATTAAAAAGCAGAGTCTAAAATTCTGGACGCGAGGGTTCAAACCCGCGTCTCAGTATCAAGGTGCGAGGGTCCAAAACCCGCGTCTCGATATCAAGACGCGTAGGCTCGACACCCGCGTCTCGACACCAAGGCCGCGTCTCAGCATCAAGGCGCGAGGGTCCAAACCCGCGTCTCAACCCCAAGGCGCATGGGCTCGACACCCGCGTCTCAGCACCAAGACGCGAGGGTCCGCACCCGCGCCTCAGTTATAACCGCCCTGATCGTGGGGCCAGTCGTCGCCCATGTAGCGGAGAAGTTGGCCCCTCATCGTGGAGCGTTTGTAGGGGGCACGTTCGCCCCTGAGACCTCTATAAATAGCCCTGTCGCTATGAAGAAGAGGTCGTCGGGATTTTTTTGGTCGGATTTTGGTCGAGACAGGCGGATCCTAAAATCAGCAATCGGCAATCAGAGATCACAGAGAGAGACAGACCGAGACAGGAGAGAGCTCAACTCTTCGTCAAGCTTGCTGCGTACGAGCTGCTCTTCGCCTACCTTCTCTTTGAGAGTTTTGGTAGACAGAGCTGTGTTACTCTTTCTACCAGTCAGAGAGAAGATCCCCTGACGGTCCCGACGGTCATCTGGTCAACGGAGAACAAGACTCACTCTCCACCGCCACACGAAGAACCCAGCCTTAAACAAAGGGGGGATTCAAGATTCAACATCCTCCCTCCCTTGTAACTGGAAAGAAAAGTTGTTCCTGTTGTAATATTTCATCTGATTCAAGGAAATTCTTACAGCAACTTCTTCCTCTCTTCTTTCCGGCGCGTACAAGAGATGGCGACTCCGCTGGGGACTACATTTGTCACTGAGGAGCAAATAGTGGCGCAGGATGACGTCCACCATAAGGGGAAGATGGTCAAATCGCTCGTTGTCGAGTTCGACCAGGCGAAGTACGAAGAGTTTCTCTCTTCCGGCTCCAAGAGCCCAAAGACCCGCGTCTGCCGCCGGGTCTCGACGGGGAATGTCCTCGAGGCCCGATCTGTGGTGTAACACCCCATTCCCAGTATACGTGCACAGTTACGTATCCTAATTTTTGGTGCATTTTATTATTATTATTTTATTTTATTTATTTTCTGCTATTTAAATACTTACTCATATAGCAGTACTGCATGATTTGATCTGTTTGGTATTCAGATTTGACTAATTTTAGTTTCAAATATTATTTTTTAATATTCTAGATTTTTCATGATTTTCTGGAATTTTTCAGAATAAAATTGTAAATCTTCAAAACCGGTGTCGACCAGTATCACTGGTTGATTCCAGGAATTTTAATTTACAATTGGAATCAAATTTTTGGATTCTGCTTTCACATTCCTTCTTAAAATTATGTTTTCTTCCTTTGGGCATTTTCTGGGAATTTTCAGATTTTATCAAAAATTCAGCCTGCCCGGTGTAGACACCGTTCATAGTAGATTCCACGATTTTTATTTTGAAAATGGAATTGAATTTCTGAAAAACGATTTCACCAAAATCTTTATATAATATTTATTATTTTTGAGAATTTTTGGAGAGCTTTCCGAGACACTTTAATTTTTGGACCTTTCCGGAGTCCTCAGTATTTTCCAGATACCGGGAAATCATTCAACTACTTCACTCTTCTCTTTTTCCATTTTTCTCTCTCCTTCCTCAAACGCGAGTTTGGCCAACTGGATCCATCATTAATGCGGAGACCCTTCCCTTGCTGCATTTAATGCTTATGGGCCAATCCAACTCAAGTCCAAATCACCCATGCCTTGTCCTTTTCTTTTGAAACGCAGCCTCCTTGCGTTTTCCTCTGGACGCAGCCTTGAGCTCCCGCGTTTGGCTCTTTAAATGGCCTAAACGCAGCCTTGGGACTTTGCAAACGCCACACTCATTGGAGGGAAAGTGATGATGGCTTATTATTATATTATTTTCCCCTTTATATATACATGCATCCCCATCTTCTCTCTTTCACTTTCTCCATCTCCTTTGTTCCTGTGAGCTCCAGCAGCAAGCACACCACCACCAAGCTCTTGGCCGGCCACCACAAACCCTCCCCTTCTCCATTTTTATTCCAACACCAAACTCCACCAACTCCTCCACCTTCTTCCTCTCCATCTCCTCCTCCATTTCCACCAACAAACACCATCTTCTTCAACCTCCTTTCACCAAGAGACTTCAAGGAACCCATCTCCTCCACAAGACTTCACCACCATTCCACCACCACCTGCACCACCGTAGCCTCCACCAAGCATACCATCTTTACCTCCTCGTCAACCTCTTTCCGACGGACTATAGCTTCATTCCCCGCAACGCCATTTGCAAAATCTCGTTTTGCCATATTGAGTTGGACTTGCACCATCAACCTTTTGCCTTCTCTTGTGGAGACCGGCCACTCCTTCGGATTGGGGCCGTGTTCTTCTCCGTTGACAGGACTCCTAGCCGGTGCCCTCCTTTTGGTTTGGGACCGAGCTTCATCACCGTAGATTTCCCGGTAATCGTTCGCGATTATTCCGGTGATCGTTTTGATGATTAACTTGGCAAAGGACTCATCTTCTTCACTTGGCACTCTTGCTGGACTTTGGACGCATTCTAGGCGAGTAATTCTACTCGCCAAGACTTGGATATTATTTCATATTTGTTAAGAAAACGCACCAGTTTCCTAAAAACGCACCAGTTTCCTAAAAACGCACCAGTTTCCTAAAAACGCACCAGTTTCCTAAAAACGGACCAGTTTCCTAAAAACGCACCAGTTTTCTGAAAACGCACCACTTTTCTGAAAACGTACCACTTTCTTGAAACGCACCACTTTCTTGAAACGTGCCACTTTTTGAGACGCGACCCAACCGAACGCAGCCTTCTTAAGTCGATTTGACCCTTTACTATAGTCGACTAACTCCTTCTCTAAGTCGACTAATTTCTCTCCCTAGTCGACTAATCTTGATTAATTGTTATGGTTAATTACTTCTTTGATTATGAACATTATCTTTGGGTCATTTATTATATTGCTATTTGCAAGGCTTGTCACTTGATGAATATCACCTCTTATCATGCTATCTATTAACATAAGGCATGATACACCTGACTCCTATAATTATCATTATAACGGGAATGATAACCGGACTTCATGATTTACAAACTTGATTACTTGATAGTACGAACTAGTACTCCGGATATACCTGTACTCCTGACATGTTCCTGCTCATTCCCGAAATCTGATAATTATTTAATATACCATAAAATGAGACAACTTACATTGGGTCGGGGGAAACATGCGGCTATCAATATGTGTTCGTGTTTACAGTGGCATTAGGTATGTTGTGCAACTAAATTTCCGGTCTGACCTGTGGGCCTCCAGGCGACCGAGGGGAGTGCTGGCTCCCTCCTTCCTGGTACCATCATGAAAAGGGCATACATAAGTCCCTCCTGTTTGCCTTGCGGCGGGTTCCGTTACCAAGCAACGGAACAATCCTGGGCCGTGGTCCCGGGTATGCAGGGGACCCACTGTAAACATAGTTCGTTGATACCCCGCTGGTTTCCAATAACAACCTTGCTTTACTTGGATATGGATCTATGTGTGCTGGGACGCTAGTTCACATAGCTAGATATCAGGGTAAGACGAGCAATAATAATAATAATAATAATAAAAGACGTTAACTGTGGTTGTTGTATGCGCTTGGATTACGGTGACATGAGATGAAGGTATATAGATGAGGGTTTCCTTGTTTGGATTATCCCCTCGAAGTACTGGTCTCATGAGGCCGTAGCTTAAGCATATACAATGCCCTTTCGTTTATGACATGCTATGCTCCTTTTACTTGCTGGATGATTTTTCTTGATATTGTACCAACTCTCATATTCTTATTCTTATGCCACTCGGCTGTAACATGATCACTTGTTTGGGAGGTCCTGACTCCCTTGAATTTGTATGTTCAGGTTCCGAACCTTGGATCGAGGTGGAGCCTTCTGTGGAAGATCAAGCTTACCTTGCCGAGCAAGTTGACTAGTCTCGGTTTCTGTTGTACCTGACCTTCCTTTTGAGCTCGCGGGATTCCCTTTCAACTCGTGAGCATATTGTAATTATATTGTAAATCGTACTTTTGTGCTTGGCTGTGATATATGATGCATGTGATATGTAAGAGTATGTCACAACTTGTGATAACCTTGTACAATTGTATTTCTTGTGTTGGCATATGAATGGGCACTACGCTTGTCGTACTCTGATTCTTGCTTGTACTGATGCTTAACGTATATACGTGAGGGTATTTCCGACCTGCGTATGTACGTCGCAGTGACGTCCCCGTACCCGCAGGACCGGGGCGTTACATGTGGCTTTCTCGAGCTCCCCTGCTGCCGACTGTGCCAAGCAAGGTACACGCGCCAACGCCTCTCAGAAGGCCCGCGTGGTCCCAGGCACATCTGTCTTTGCGACCAACCGCGTCGCACAGAACACCCGCGTCAGCGTCTCTCAGGAGACCCGCGTGGTCAAAGTCCCTGGTGTCCAGCATCAGGATGTCGTTGGTCTCTCTCCACCTCCTCGACGCAATCGAAACGCTGAGCGTCGACAGAGGAGACGTGCGCGTTAGCTGCAAGTTGGAACCGTTGGTTGTCCAACTGAGGCTGGACGCGACGTACAATCTCGCGCCTTGCCCGCGCCATGTCCAGTACGTGAAATCCGCGTTTGGCGTCCCAAACGCGAGATTCCTTCAGTTAGGTCCTCTGAGGACCAACTCACCAAACGCTAAGATGAGACCTCTGCGCCTCATCAAGCGCAAGAGGCACGAGCCCATAGGCGTGGGGCCCAGCAGCCCATCCTCTCTCAAGTGTCTCTGCTCCGACACACCAAACAGCAACGCGACAGGCGCGTTTTGTCTCAACAGAGACGCCAGATGCGCGCTGAACAGCTGCGACGCAAGAACCGCGTCCCTGATACCTGCGTCTAGGCTGTACAGCACATGGATGCCTCCCGTCTTCGACGCTGCGAGGCTAATCTTTTCAATCCCCTCCCATGGATTTGAGGGATTATCTGACGAAGAAAAGAAGTACCAATCAGACCACTTCGTCGTGTTGCTGCCAACGGCTCATCCATATGCTCTCTGAGTGCCGTTGCGGATCAGGCGTACATCAGCAGTCTTTAGTCAGACAGCTGACCCTGATTCCCCCGTCAGCAAAAAGAAGACGCTCCCACAGAAGGAGAACCTTTTCTGACGTTGAGTACCCGGAGCTCACTGCGAATATGACAAGCAGGAGCAAGGGAAAACAACTTGCAGTCAGCTCAGACGAGTCCGAGTCTGACTCTGAACGGAAGGGGTGTATCGACACACTCGCACCCGGACTGGGGCCATTCCCCCAATTGACTATAATGCCTTGGCCCATGGCATTAAAGTGAATGATTCTCACTCTGCCGTAGCGGAATCGAGGGCTTCGAACTCTTCCGTCGAGAAGGAGACTTCTGCCTACATGACAGGCACTCCTGAGGAAACGGCTAGACGTTTGGAACAGATCCAGAAGGCGCAAATGGATATAATTCTTTCTCAGCAGGAATCTATCGACTCCCTCAAGCAGGCGATTGCACAGCTGCTCGAAGACAGAAGGAGGTCTCCTCCTAAAAAGTCAAAGGGCAAAGGGAGAAAGGGAGGAAGCTCATCTTCCGAACCTTCTGAGGAGAGGCAGCGATCTACTTCTAATTCGTCCAAGTCCTCGTCACAAGTAAAGGGCAACCAAGACCGGGGAAGGCTCAAGCTAAAAGAATGAGTCAACTGGAGCGACGCCTCGAGGCCCTTGCCAATCGCAAAGACCTCCAAGAAGTAGGAGTGGTCCGGCCCTATCCTGCCGAGTGGGACTTAGTTCCATACCCTCCTAAGTTCAAGGCTCCAACCCTCCAAGCATTCGACGGGAAGGGGTCACCCAACCAGCACATCTACTACTTCAAATCCCAAACTGGGAATGTAGTAGACAACGATGCTATCCTGGCGCGTCTGTTCATCGGCACCCTGAAAGGGTTGGCCTTTGAATGGTTTATGAAGCTCCCAGAAGGTTTCATTAAGAACTGGGGCGATTTGGAGAAGCTGTTCTTAACACGCTTCTTCGAAGATGACTCCGAAGTCACGATGCCCACCCTTTTGGCTACCAAACAGCGAAAAGGGGAGTCCGTCAAATCTTTCGTGGAAAGATTTCGGAACATGGCACTCCGGTGTCCAAGCGGTATGACCCAGGCCACCCTGGTGGAAACATGCCGCCATAATATCCAAACCTCACTCCTTGCTCAAATAGGAGTTGCTGAAAGCCGCACCTGGAAGCAATTAGTCCAACAAGGTGAACAGGCTGAGGAGATTGTCGCCCGCGTCAGAGCGGAGGAAGGTAAGCCTAGGCCGGAAAGATCGACAAGGCGTGCGCCAGACACATCCCTCCAAACAAAGCGGAAGGATAATTTGACAACGGAGACCAAATCTCCCTCCAAACCTCAATCGGGCAAGGCGAGTGGCTCTTCAAGTCAGCCTCGCACCAACAAGCAATATTCCTTTAAGGAGAAACATGTCGATTCACTCTTCAAACTACTTAACAAGAGCAATCGACTGAAACTCCCTGAAGTTAGGCGCCCAGAGGAAGTCGGCAAGACCGACAATCCCAACTATTGCATGTATCACAGGATGTTGGGACACCCCACCAAAAGCTGCTACGTCTTCAAGGACATCCTTCAGGCTCTGATTGACGCGGAGGTGTTAAAGCTCCGACCAGAGCAGAAGAAGGTGATGGCTAATGTGACGTCGGTTCTCTAGTTCGGAAGACAACCTCCAACGCCTGCGGGGGTAACTCCTGTTCCGAGAGGAGAGCTAAGAGTGGTCAACACAGACCCTCACCAGCAGCAAGAGAAAGGCTTGGTACCCGTCCCTACACCTCAAGGGGAAATCATGTGGGTCCACCCTGACCTTGTCGATGCACGGCAATGGACTACTGTGACCAACAGGAAATCCAAAGGCAAGGCAAAAGCCTCGTCTTGCAACGTGGTATGCGCCTCTTCCCAAGAAGCGGAGACTGATATCCCTTCACTGACCGACTCAGAGGAGGAAATGATAGTCTTGGCCGCAGAGCCCAACCAACCGATGGCGGGAACCCGTTCAGGACAGGCGTACTTGAAACAGTACGGCGAGACGGCAGTAGCCCCTCCACAACCAACTGCGGAGCCAGTCAGGCCCTCCACAAAGCCACCTGTGGAGAAGCAGAAGGAGACTCGATTTTCTCGAGCCCTTCAAAAGGGCATCGCGGAAGGATCTACGGCACCTTACCGCTTTAATGTCCTGGCTCAGTTGGCCAACATTCCGGCACGCATTACCTTGTATGAACTTCTTAGACTATCAAAGTCGACCAGGGAAGCTCTGCAAGAAGCTCTGCCAAATGCTGAGGTCTTCATGACCCAGGTGCCGAAGGAGGAAGATGTAGGGGATTGCCTCCACACCTCCCAGAATGCCCCCTGCATCACCTTCACGGCAGATGATATGCAGGTGAAAGGGAAGCATGATCGACCCCTGTACTTCACAGGGTATATTGGATCGTCCGAGGTGAACCGCATCCAGGTAGATCCAGGGTCCGCGTTGAGCATCATGCCTCGCCGGGTCATGCAACATCTCGGCATTCCTACCCATCGTTTGAGCCCCACCCAGACGACTATCTATAGGTTCAATGCCAACCAGACCCGTCCGATGGGGAAGATCAAGCTCAGGTGTCAGATTGGAAGCCTCAAGTCGGAAGTGACATGCTACATCATCGACGCCGACACTTCCTACAATCTATTGCTAGGACGACCGTGGATTCACCGCAACTCCATCGTTCCCTCCACTCTCCACCAAGTCATGAAATACATTGACGGGAGTGAAAATGTGCAGACGTTGATCGCCAAAAGGTATCCGTTCAAAGGGGTCGAGAATTATTTCACCGACTCTTTGCTGTACCAAGATCCGGTGGAGACGGATGAAGCCCCACAACCAGAGGAGCCAGACTCTGGTAATGAGGCTGACACTGAGCCTGAGAAAGAAGAGTGCCTGTGGGAGTTAGAACCACTTGTAACAGGCACTAATAAGCCCGATGTCGATAATACCACCGATGATGTAGGCGGTTGGTATATTAATGAAGATTTAGATTTTGCGTATTTTTCTGTGTGTGCTTCTGATTCAATACCGTCAGATACTAGCACTGATATAGATGACGATCTCTGGTCGGCAATGGGTGCCTTAACATCATTGCATGTACCAGTAAAATCGTCCTTCGAGACATACCAAGACAATGGTAATGCGCAAGAATCTATATTTATGGTTCCAGCAAGACGGAAAGGCCAAAAACCAATTCTTTTTGGGCGAATCTCGTCTGAACCAACGCCCCGCGAAGAATCAGAAGGCGAGGAAGAATCCCCTCAGTTCGATCATTACGAACCAAAAGCGCTCAAAATAATAAGATGCATGGGGTACGACCTGACCAACAAACCCGGGTTGAACTTCGGCAAAGGAAGGAGGACGTTGCTTCAATCCTTTGTGCCGAAAGGGAAGGCCCCCGATTATTATCATCGGACGCGCCGGGGGTTGGGCTATGTATCAACTCCGCTCCCGTCAGCCTCCGATTCTCAAGAATCGTCGAGCAACGATTACTCTTCAGACACATCATCTTGGGAGTCAGATGTCAGTGTCGGCAACATCTTCAAGGAACTTTCAGTGAACATGGTTTCGACAAGCCACCTGGAAGATGGAAATGAAGAAATGATCCAATCTGATACAGATCCTTGGATCAAACATTTAAATGCTTTTTGGGATACCCGCTTTGAACAGCGCGAGCCACCCACAGAAGATAAGGTTGTTCAGATCAATCTAGGAGATGAGGCTAACCCTAAGCCCATCTTCATAAGTGACGGCCTGTCTCCTTCGGAGAAGAAAGATCTAATATCTCTTGTACAAGAGTATATAGACGTCTTCGCCTGGAATTATGAGGACATGCCAGGACTTGATCCTCAAGTGGCTATGCACCGCCTCAACATCAATCCGGACGTAAAACCTGTCAAACAACAGCAGCGACGGTTCCGTCCAGAAATAATGGAGGCAATTCAATCAGAAGTCAGAAAACTTATTGATTCTGGCTTCATCAGGGAAGAACAACATCCCGACTGGGTAGCCAACATTGTCCCAGTTGCTAAGAAGAACGGGAAGATCCGGATCTGCATCGACTTCCGTGATCTAAACGAGGCTTGTCCCAAAGACGAATTCCCATTGCCAATCACAGATGTCATGATTGACAATACTTGTGGATTCGAACGAATGTCCTTCATGGATGGATTCTTAGGATACAATCAAATCAAAATGTATCCTGACGATGAAAAGCACACCTCCTTCAGGACACCATTGGGGGTTATTGCTATACCGTCATGCCCTTCGGACTGAAAAATGCAGGGGCAACATACCAAAGGGCCATGAACGCCATTTTCCATCAGCAAATACGCAAAACGGTGGAATGTTATGTTGATGACATCACGGTAAAAAGCCGCACTAAAGGTGATCACATAGCGGACCTGAAGGTGGTCTTCGACATCATGCGGGCTCATCAATTGAAGATGAATCCCACAAAGTCCTTCCTGAAGTGGCCAGTGGCAAATTCTTAGGATTTGTTGTAACATCCACCGGAATTCACTTGGACCCGGAAAAGGTTCGCGCTATCCAGGAGATGCAACCTCCGAGAAATCTCAAGGAACTCAGGGGATTGCAAGGACGATTGGCGTACATCCGTAGGTTCATCTCAAACCTCTCCAGAAGATGCCAACCCTTCACTAAACTAATGAAGAAGGGTGTCTCGTTCGTTTGGGACGACGCTTGCCAACAAGCGTTTGAGGAAATTAACCAACAAGCGTTCGAGGAAATTAAATAATACCTCACCCAACCACCAGTCCTTGCAGCTCCGGTATCCGGAAAGCCTTTCCTGGTGTACGTCCGGGCAATGGATCATTCTTTAGGAGCTCTACTAGCTCAGAATGATGATCGAGGATAAGAGCAAGCAATCTACTATCTGAGTAGAACAATGATCGAAGCCGAACATCGGTATAACCCGATCGAGAAGGAATGTTTGGCACTGGTGTTCGCTATCCAGAAAATGCGACACTATCTGGTAGGCCAAACTATAAACGTCATATCAAAAGTCAACCCCCTGAGGTTACTTATGACTAAACCTTCATCGCTAAATGGCCGACTGGCAAAATGGGCCATATTGCTCTCCCAATATGAGATGCGCTTTTTACCACAAAAGGCCATTAAGGGACAAGCAGTCGCGGATTTCCTAGCTGAGCACCCAGATCCGAGGGCAGCCAAAGTCTACGAGGATCTCCCAGATGAAGTTGCTGAAGTCTGCCTGACTCAGACATCGTTCGAAAGTCAAGTATGGCAACTTTCTTCGACGGTGCATCAAGAACAAGCCCGAAGGGACACGTAGTAGCGGGGGTAGGAGTAGTACTCGTATCCCCACAAAATTATGTGATTCCTCGAGCTGTCTCATTAACTAAGCCTTGTTCCAACAATGTGGCGGAGTACAACGCTCTTTTGATTGGGATGCAATTCGCCGATGAGATTGGCGTTAAAAATCTCGAGGCATACGGCGACTCCAAGCTCATCGTCAGCCAAGTTCGCGGGGAGTACGAAGTCAGACATGAAGACTTAGTACCCTATTACAACGCGACTATCCGCATGGCCGAGGGGTTTACAAGCTTCTACATCGACCATGTACCGCGCAGGCAAAATGCGCACGCAGATGCACTCGCATCCCTGGCTGCCTCCTTAGCTCTTCCAGCTGGAGCAATGGAGAAGATATTCGTCTACAGCCATGACCTGTATTGCCCGAGAAACGCTCTCGAGGACTATCAGGAGTCAACGGGAGGTCGTCACCGCGAAGAAGCACTTGAAGCATCAAACGGTCCAGAGCTTAGAGACTGGCGATTCCCCTACATTGATTTCGTCTTATACAGCATTCTGCCTGAAGACACCAGAGAGGCAGCTGCCATTAGAAGGAAAGCCCCCAAATTCTATTAAAATACGATTGCGCGAACATTGTATCGTCGATCGCATGACGGGATCTTACTCCGGTGCCTCTCACCAAAAGAAGCCCAAGAGATATTGAGGGAAGCCCATGATGGTATGTGTGGAGCCCATCAACCTGGCCCAAAACTGGCACATCGACTTCAAAGATTGGGTTATTATTGGCCCAAGATGATTGCTGACGCCGTCACCTATGCTAAAAGGTGTCACGCTTGCCAAGTGCATGGGGATTTCATCCATCAAGCACCGGGATACCTCCACTCTACGACCTCTACTTGGCCATTTGAAATGTGGGGGATGGATGTGGTTGGCCCCATCAGCCCACCATCATCAAAAGGACATCGGTTCATTTTGACAATAACCGATTATTTCTCTAAGTGGGCTGAGGCCATTCCTTTGAAGGAGGTCAAATCGTCGAACGTGATCAAGTTCGTGAAACATCACGTTATTTACCGTTTTGGTGTACCTCGGCGAATTGTCCATGACAATGGGCCTCAGTTCATTAGCCAGGCTTTCCAGAGATTCTGCGCTAAGTTCAGAATCCAGAGTGTGTCCTCAACGGCATTACTATCCCGCCGCTAACGGCCTCGCAGAAGCTTTCAACAAGACCATTGGTAAGCTTCTCAAAAAGTTCGTCTCGAAAAGTCAACGGGACTGGGACGACAAACTAGGTGAATGCTTATGGGCCTATCGCACAACTGTGCGAACCCCAACTAAAACTACGCCATTTTCTTTGGTATACGGATGTGAAGCCGTACTCCCATTGGAAATTCAAATTCCATCTCTACGCGTCGCCTTGACAGCGGAGATGACAACAGAGGAGAAGCATCGACAGCGACTCTAGGAACTGGAGGCCTTAGACGATAAGCGTTTGCAGGCCCAACAGCAAATCGAGCTCTACCAGGCTCGAATTACCAAAGCCTTCAACAAGAAAGTTAAAATGCGAACTTTCAAGAAAGGCGATCTTGTCTTAGCCGTCAGAAGACCCATAGTAATGACGCACAAGACAAAAGGAAAATTCCAACCCAAATGGGAAGGACCATTTGTAGTAGAGTCAGTCTACTTAAATGGGTCATATCGCCTCATAACCTCGAATGGCGATACACTCATGATGCCGATCAATGGCAGGTTCCTGAAGAAATACTATCCTTAGATGGTATTCTCCCGCTGATCAAGTTAAAAGTACACCTCTGATCAAAGTAAGAAGAATTTCTTCATTATAACATCTGACGCCCCCGACGGCTAAGGATAGAAGAAAATGTTGGCTTCTAAACCCAACATAAATCTTCGACAACTCATCATGCTGAGGGGAATAGCATGGCTAGCCCAACTCAAATGGGAGTTGGTAAAGGCACCTCAAATCCGTTGACAACTAAGGGTTTGCTAAAAATCCTGAGTGGACTTGGCTCCACTCCTTCCTCCAAAATCCCTTACCAATTCTCATATACAGAATGGTAGGTCTACAAAATACAACCATTACTAAGTTAACACTATACCTCTGGTAATGGAAACTTTTCAATATTCCTTGTCGAGTACAAATTTTGCTTGTTAACTCTACACGGAGTATCAAACTTTCAAATTTGCCAAGTTAACACTACACCTCTGGCACTTCAAATTTTCACTTGTCAATTCTCACCAATAGAATGACAGGCCCTCAAATTACTCTTATCATGAGTCAATCTTTGTCAAGTTAATATCACACCTCTGACAAATTACTGTTAAAGTTTAACACCGCACCTCTAAACAGTAATCAAGTTTCTGCCAGGTTTAATATTACACCTCTGACAGTCACTTTTCTTCAGACTTTCACACCGAAGCTGAAATGGATGATGCTAAGTTAACACCACACCTCTAGCATCCAAGTCATTGCTAAGTTCAACAATACACCTATGGCGATGACTTTCCCTCGGACTTCCTTATGCAAGCCGAGATGACCAATGCTAAGTTCAACATTACACCTCTAGCATTACCCTCACTGTCAAGTTAAACATTACACCTATGACAGTGACACTTCTGAGTTAAGTTAATATCACACCTCTGACTCACATCCTTGTCAAGTTAACATTACACTTCTGACAAGACCACTTTCAACCCGTTAAGTTAATATCACACCTCTGACGGTAACAAACTTTCCTAGATTCCCCATGAGTCTAGTCCCACTTGTTATTCTCTTCAACAGAATAACAAGTCTACCTAAAAACATTGTTAGGTTAATACTACACCATCAACAGTGTTTCCATCAAATCCCCAGTTGAGCTCAATCAAGTTAATCCCAAACACTTGATAAAAGTTCACCCTCCCTGGGGGTACCAATTCTACTTGTCACTTTCTCTTATAAAGTGGCAGGTCCATCAAAAATTTCATCTCTGTCAAGTTAATATTACACCTCTGACAGTATCGTGAGAGTTCCTGAAATAGGATCTTTCTCCATAAAGTTTGACTTATTAAAATTACCATCATAATTTTGACAAAGTCAAAGACTCTTTGCTTCTATGCGTCTAATTGAAGACAAAAAGTTCAAGACAATGAAAGAGGCAAAAAGAGAAGTGTCACTTTTATTTATTTGCAGGCATATGAAAGTGATACAAAAACGCTCTCTTATACAATAAGATTGAGTGTTACAGTCAAAACGCTCTCTTACAATAAGATGGAGTGTTACAATTAAGGAGTACAAAGAAGTCCCTCTCTCTCTCAGAGGTTGCACTCACTCCTTGAAGTCGCATCTGATTTCAAGTACAGGATGGTGCATGATGTAAACATCGAAAGAGCCCTAGCTGACTAAGCTAAGAGCAATGGTGTTCTTGAGGTCCGGTGGCAGCAGAAAGTCCTGCAACCCTTCGTTCATGAGCATCTCTTTCCCCAGCAGGCCATCCAGCAGACATGGAGAGTCCTCGATGTCACTTCTGGAGTGGGAGAGGAAGAGGATCCTATCTGCCGCCGTGTCCACCGTAACCTCCTCGCCGCCATACTTACCCTGACCATCTCTTTCCAGCAGGCATGATTGGTGCAGTGGATCTGAAGAGACCTTGGCGAGAGTTAAGTCCTCGTCAGGGACATAATATATTCCCTTGTAGACGACGAGGACCATAATATATTCCCTTGTAGATGACGAGGATCATAATATATTCCCTTGTGGACGAACATCGAACAAGTTCGCCGTCCGATATATTCTCCCACGGACTTGGCGAACATGAAGAAGAATGACCAAGCCTACCTGCAAAAAAAAGCAAACAGGGAATCAGACAATTCAGAGCTTAGTACACTTCAACAGAAGAAAACTAAGTCACAGACGCGGCTATTGTCAAAGACCGCAGACGCGGGAATGATCCGCGCAGCGAGCCAGATTCCTGCGACAATAAAAACAGACGCGAGCGAGACTGTGATACACACAGAAAGCAAACGCGACTTAACTCCACATCCGCGTCTAAGATACAAGAGGCGCAGAGAATCAGACGCCGAAAATTGCCATCTCTCTGTTGGAAGAACAGGAGTTGCAAGATTCGGGTCTGAAGCCTTCAACCCGAGTTGGAATTCATCCAAGTCAGTGGCCTTAAAACGCGAGCTTCATGAGTAAAGCCGCGGCCAAGTACCAAAGACTTCTGTACTCGCATCTAGAGAAATTCAAGTCGAGGGCGCAAATTCCAGAAGAGGAATGCGCCAACCACGACTTCACAAGAAGGTCCAGATGATATCTCTTTAGGGGGTATACTAAAATTCAAACTTGGTTGGATCTAAAATGTCATGGTAAGTGGGCATGGCATACCCGCAGAAGCCTCTATTAAGAGTTGAACTATCTGCGTTGAGGCGCGGACGTAAAAAGTGCTCAAAGAGACGCTTCCTACCATTGAAATCACTTGACAGTGGTAATCCATTGAAGAGACCAAACAGAAGCATGAAAGCTCTGGGTCATCTTCATCCACAGAGGCACCTTCATCCATGGAGGCAAACCCCTGATAGGGTCCTTGAAGGGAGAAGGCAGAGTCCCTCAGAGTACTCGCTCTCAAACAGAGCACGGTCTAAGCAGCCGCTGTTAAAGAGAGGGGGTGAGTCCTATTTATAGGCAACCCCTGATAACGGTCATTAATGGTTCATTAATTAAAACCGCCGGCCTTAATGACCGCACGACCGTCAAAGCCCAATGGGAGGCTGACGCGTGGAACGTCGCTTCGGGAAGCGTCACAGGCGCTGATCTCAAACCGTCAGCGCCGGTTTTGCATTAAAGGGCATTAACGCCCAAGTCCAATGAAAAACCGACGCGTGGACAACTACTTCGGGAAACAACGGATGACCCAGTTTTCCAATCGTCAGCGAAGACTTGACGTTCAATCGTCAGCGAAGACTTGACGGTCAAAGATCTCATAAAATCTTTAAGTCAGGCTGCATTAAACGCAGATGGGAAAGCCGCGTCCGGCTGCATTAAACGCAGATGGGAAAGCCGCGTCCAAGAATCCGCGTCCCCTTTCTCAAATTGGAAGGCGTTCACCCGCGTTTTAGAGGAACGTCCACGTGACTCAAAGTCGCGTCCCTTCAGCAAACGGGGCCCTTTCTAAGGGAAAGCACTTAGTCCATTCTGAGATTAGTGAAAAATACACAAGGCTGCGTCCCTCGTATCCGCTCAAGTCGCGTCTTCATTGACAGGACAAATTCGCGTTACTCAAAGCCGCGTTTGTCCCCACGGATCAATGCCGCGTCTCATCAAAAAGGACTTAGTTCTATATGAGTTCTTATGAACTGATGACCGCGTCTCCCTATGGATTGACGCTGCGTCTCATCAAAAGGACTTAGTTCCACCTAAGTCCCTATGAACCAATGCCGCGTCCCATCAAAAGGGCTTAGTCCTGCCTAAGGTCCTATGGGTCGAACGCCGCGTTTCATTTAAAGAACTTAGTCTCACCTAAGTTCAGCATTCACAGTCAGTTAATCAAAGATTGTGATCAAAGGTCGAATTCATCCACAGCAAGGCAGCAAAGGAGGTGGAACCAAAAAAAAAAACTTCAAAGACTTTTATTATATCAAAAATGATAAAAGTTAATACAAAACACTCTTAGTGAACAGAGTGTCCTTTTCTAAAAAAAAAAGAAAAAAGAAAAGGCTACAAGTCCTGGTCCGCCAAAGAACGGATTTGCTCTCTAAGGCGATGTATCTTATGTTGGCGCGCCTTCTCAACCTCCATGAGAGCTCGGGCCCGCAGATCCGTTTCAGACAAAAATCCCTGCGCTTGCACTCGGAGGGATTCCAGCTTGGACGAACGAACAGAGAAGTCCGCTTCAGCTTGCGCCTTGGCAACCTCTAACTCCGCTAACCTCTTTTCAGAGGTGGCAAGCCTCTGTTCGTTGAAGACGATCATAGCCTCAGCTCTGGCTATAACAGCCCGAGAGTCAAGTATAGCCTGCTTTGCGGCCTGTATGATCGTCTCTGACTCCTCGGACTCAATCGCCAGCCTTTGGTGATCAGCCTGGACACGTTCAAGAAGGCGAGTGTTATCGGCTATCTTTTCCTCCTCCTCTTTTTGCTCCTACTCTTGAGCGACAAGGAGCCTATTCAGCGCTTCTTGGGCTTCATGAGATGAACTGGCATCGTCCTCCAGGGATCGAAGCTCCCTCAGGTGCTGTCCCAGCTGATCCACCAGCAGCTGACTTGCCTGAGCTAGCGAAGGGCCTCCGGCCAATTTGATGTTCTCGACCTGGTTCCCGAGAAACATCTGGGCGAACTCAAGGGAGCTACCCCTAGTCAGGACGAAGTCGATGCATGTTCGCATCGAGCTAAGGAACTGCTGCACCGCCTGGCGTGTCAAAAGCTCCATGATATCATCATCCGAAGTGCTCCCCGATCCCCTTGTTGGCGCAAGAGTCGAGCTGACCACGGATACGGCAGGAACAAGAGCAGTCAATGGCGCTTCTGGGGGTACCACCTCTGCAGGAACCGCCACAGCTGACGACAGGATAGTGAGCTCGGCCTCCTCAAAAACCTCAGCCGAGGCTTGAGCCGTATGGCCTTCTGGAGGGACACTGATCGCCAGACTCTCTACCTGGGCCCCCTCAGTTCTCTCTGCAAATTATCTCAACATTAGCCATAATGGTGAAGAGAGAAACAGTCAAGACATCAAAACTTCCTTACCAAGCTGGAGGTCTAGAAATGTCGAATCCTTGGGCGAACCCTGCAGAGTAGAAGCCTCCCTGGCTTCAGTGGTTGCCTCATCATCCCGCGGAGTGGAAGTCTCCCCGGTTTCAGTCGTTGCCTTCTCTGGAGGCATCCCGGCGGCTAGAGTCTCGACTCCTTCTGGTTGGGTCAACTCTTGCACCATCTCCTCGATACGCGAGGAGGTTGCAGCCTCGGTGTCCTCAGCCAATCCTGCAACATAAAAGGAGAATGTTAAGGCCTCCTCTTCAAAATGAAAAGGGAGATCAGGTCAGAAGGTGAAAAGAGTACCTTCAGCAGGAGCAACTGCTGGTGGTGACGTCGTCGCCGGCTCACACCCATGTATTTTCTCCTCCGAGATATGTGAGAATTTGCTCGGATCAGGAGGAGCGGGTTCGTCACCATAGTCGACTTCATCCTCAAAGTCGCTTTCCGTGTCGGATGAGGAAGACGACAGTTCAACGTAAGTGGCCTCGGTAGCCGGAGCCTTGCCTCTAAACACCCCAGTGGTAGGACTGGGGTCAACCATCCGAGGACTGGAAATGAAGACAGAGGGAGACCCAGGCTGTGGTGCCTCATCCCTCCTCTGAGCTGAGGAAGACTCGGGCTGAGTTGAGATCCCCGGAATCTCAACATCGCCTCCGGTCATTATATCGACCTCGAGCTCCTCGGTCTCGTCAGTGGTGGTGGGCCTGTCCGCAGGCTCCCCTTCCTCTGCAATCCTGAGGCTCCTGCGGTGTAACCTGTGGGCATGGACTAAGGGGGTGTCATCCTTGTCCACCTCTTCCTCCCTCGGCTCCCCAACACCAGAAGGGATGTCCGCGGATCGAGAAACTGCCGCCGTCAAGCCTCTCCGAACCTTCTTTGGGGCAGGCTCAGCAGTGAAAGTAGAGCCTTGACGACGCTTGCCCACCGCCTGTTGAGCCCTGGCTGGTCGCGGCTCCGCCCTAGTTGGTCGAGGCTCCGCACTTGTTGGTCGCGACTCCGCCGTTGTTGCTCGCGGCTCCTCCCTTGACCTTCTCCCAACCTCCCTCAGAGCCTTCAGATACTGCTCAACACCTCGCGAGCGTTTCCCGGACCCCAACTTTGCTTTGAGATTTGCATTGATACTCTCAATGCATGAATACTCCGGAACAAAGTGTGGTGTCTGGTTGACCTGGAAGTACCAGGTGCAGAAGCTGAAGCTCATACGGCATTTTGGCCCCTCGATAGGCAAGCGGAAAGTTGCTTCTGTCCCTCCGGCCACGCTGTAATACCAAGCCCGAGCACCTTCAAACAAATTCTCGTCGAAGGCGAGTTGGGCATTGGGGTTACCGACATACAATTGATCATAGCCGAACTGACGGGCAAAACGACTCGGCATATACGGCTCGATCGTGCATGAAGTCCCTTGTCGGAAGAGCACATACCCGGGCCGAATATTAACCAACCACCAGAAGACTCCCGCGGACAGTTTCGTGAAGTCATCTGGGCCTGCAGAATCAGTAAATAGATCCCTGAAAGATGCACCAGGGATCTCGGGGAAGCAGCGGTTCAGCTGGTAGTTCGTAGCATCTGAAATGCATTTCCGGACGTAATATATGTAAGAATTACGCCAGTCCGAACTCTCCAACCGCTGCACGAAAGGGACAAAACCCTCACTCCAGGGCACCGGCGTCATCAAGGAGGGACAGTGCATCACATACCAAGCCATCAGGTATGTGTATGGCAGCTCGACCCGAGGGTTGGGGCGTTTCACCGTCGGCTTCCCCTCTGCATCAACGATCGGCTTCCCCTGGGAGTCGACAGCCTTTCCCGCCTCACAGAAGCTGTGGGTTAACGCCCGCAACCCACTCTGAATGCCAGCCGCCATGGCCGGGAGAAGGGCTACGGGTCTACCATAGGCCAGGAGCACCGCCGGATACACTACATCGGCGACAATGACTTCGTGTGGCAGCGTGGGCACCACACAGCGCTTCAACCACAGCATCAAGAAGCCCGCCAACAGTGCTCGATCGGAGATAGGAATCCGGGCTTGATTATGAAAGCTTTCGAAAACCATATCAGGTTCGAAATCGTCCTCGTTCGAAACTGTGGTGTAGAAGCCTTCAGGAGCCTGGGTGATCCTGTCTTCAATTTTCTCGTCGGAGCTGGGAACCAGTCGGGTGACCGGATGGTCTTTCTTGTTGACACCGTTAAACAAGTAGCTGGCCCAAGACAGCTGCTTGACTCCTCCCGACCTCAAAGTGGTTAGCTGGCCGCAAATATGGAAGTGGCATAACACTTCCCAATAAGTCTCGTACATTTGAGGAGACCTTTTCTTCATAAGGTTGAGCTCCTCAGTGGTTGGGATATATTCCTCATAAGGAGAATCCCCTGTTGCCAGCCCCGAGACCTCATGCAACTCGTGCAGGGCAAGGCCCATCTCTCCGACCGGGGTGAAGAATGTCCCCGTCAAAGGATTGTAACGCTCCAGGATCCCGAAAAAATTCTGAGGACTCGGCTGGATACCCCACTGCACGGTCCTGACTGCTGGATACAGTCCCACATGCTCCAGCAGATCTCCAAGACTGGCAAGGATGAAGCTCACCATCCTGTACCACCAATACTTCTCAGTGGTATGGACCCACCCGGGCGCACGAAACTCGACCGGATAATCACCCTCTACTTGCATGAACGAGTTGAGGAAAGTAGTGCCGAGTTTTGGTATCTCCCCGACTGGGAGATCAGACTTGCGCGACCCGAGGAACAGGCCGAGAACCGCCCTATCATGACTGTCATGACGGTATACCTTCTGGGAGCCCAAGTCACCGAGGGTAACCTCAGGGACGTAGCGGGAAACGTCCCATTTCATCTTCCGCGGGACGGACATGTGCTGGAGGTAAGACAGCGGGAACATCCTCTCCATGTCTGGAAGAAAGAATCTTCTATCCCCTATCTGACGGAGCCATCTATAATTTCCATCATACATGGAATAGCCGCCATCGCCAATACGATCTCCGAAGAAGAAGGCAGGCTTCTCTAGCTTGACGCGAGCATCCGTTTGGAATGCTGCATCAGTCATAAGCGCCCGAAGGGTTGTCCTGTCAACATCAGAAAGCCTTTTCTTGCGCTCCTACGACCGGTCAGCAGTCACAGGTACAGTCCTTTGCAGCACAAAGGTCAAATTACGATCGGCACCTCCTACATGTCCAAAATGGCGATTCTTGGCGAGTGGGGCAGTAGGGTGTGGTACTGCAAAAGAAAAAGGCACTTGATCAGACATCTTATCCGAAATAAGAAGTAAAAAATATCAAGTGTCTGCAGTTTAAACGCAGAAGAGATACTGGACGCAGGAATTATCAAGTCCGTGTCTAGACCTGCAAATCCGCGCCCAAACGCAGAAGAGATACTGGACGCAGGAATTATCAAGTCCGTGTCCAGACCTGCAAATCCGCGCCCAAACGCAGAAGAGATACTGAACGCAGGAATTATCAAATCCGCGTCCAGACCTGCAAATCCGCATCCTGATGTCACAGAACGCAAGGATCAAGTCCGCGTTTTGAAGACCAAGAAGACTTACGAAAAATCTCAAAGTACTTGGGCACAGGTGCGAGGTTTACAAAAACCAGCACCTAGGATCAAGTCCGCGTCCGAACCCTTCACAATTAGAAATATTCTAAGTGAAGAATCCGAAGCGCAGGGCTCACTGGCACCGGGTCATCAAACCCGCGCCTTGGTTATCAACTCAAAGACCGCGTCTGAGGATCAAGCACTATTTATATTTTGTGTTAATGATTCTCCTCCAAAAAGGTATCTTTTTGAGTTCCATGAACTCCCATTAATGGTGAAGTTCAAGCCTGAACGGCACTATACCTGAGAAAAGGGGTTCCCACGCAGAGGAGCCGCCCCTTGGGGCCTCGGCGACGGCCGCCTTTGAGGACGATGCGGTTGGCTTGGTCTTGGGTACCATCGTCAGTTCAAGAATCCAGTAATGGAGATGAGTACAGAAAGAAAAAAAATTCTCTTTCTTTAAACCTAACCAAGTGCGTTCGGAGAAGAAGAGATGTCTCTCCAACTGTTGCTATTTATAGGCACAAGGATTCGCAAAGATACGCGGCGTGTGGCTCAATTAATTCTGCATCGAATCATCATTTGACGCATGGAAGAAATCATTTTGATGATTCGCGAAGAGCATGCGCCATGACTCTGCAGCGAGTCATCGCTTGACACGTGGAGCAGATCATTTAATGAACCGGGAAGTCCGCACGCCAAAAGGTGAAATCCCGCCGGTTCCCCAGGCCAACTGGCAGCGCAATCATGACATGGCACGGATTCGCATCCGACGGCCGCGCCTCTTCGATGGACGTGCCCCGTCAGCACCGCCATAAATGCGTTCAAAAAGTCGCGTCTCTCTAAGAAGTTCGCGTCTTTCCAGTTCATCTGGACATCGCGTCTGCCTTATGAAGATCAGTCGCGTTTCCATTGCCCCATGAAGGCTGCGTCTTTAAAGCAGTACCATTTCTGCTTTTCAAAAAAGAACCAACGTTCAGTCCCTGCTTCTGCAAATCAGTTCAAACAGTACACTGGCACGAGCAGGCGACCAACCACTCCTGGCTTAAAGCACCCCTTGACGGACTTAAAAGCAATCGGGGAGGTTTAGAGTGTGTATCTAGACACTCGACACGATCAACTCTGGTGGCTTCAAAGAGTTCAACAGTACACTCATGAAGACCAACTCCAGATAAGATCGAACTCGGAGCATTAATAGTCCAGCCATGAAGGTGAACTCAGCTAGAGTCCAAAGTATTTCGAAATCCGTCCCAGTTAACTGCGGAATATCGAAAACTTTGGAGGGGGTTCTGTAGGCTGTCTAAAAGTCATCTAAGGACAGGCCATTAAAAAGCAGAGTCTAAAATTCTGGACATGAGGGTTCAAACCCGCGTCTCAGTATCAAGGTGCGAGGGTCCAAAACCCACGTCTCGATATCAAGACGCGTAGGCTCGACACCCGCGTCTCGACACCAAGGCCGCGTCTCAGCATCAAGGCGCGAGGGTCCAAACCCGCGTCTCAACACCAAGGCGCATGGGCTCGACACCCGCGTCTCAGCACCAAGACGCGAGGGTCCGCACCCGCTCCTCAGTTATAACCACCCTGATCGTGGGGCCAGTCGCCGCCCATGTAGCGGAGAAGTTGGCCCTTCATCGTGGAGCGTTTGTAGGGGGCACGTTCGCCCCTGAGACCTCTATAAATAGCCCCGTCGCTATGAAGAAGAGGTCGTCGGGATTTTTTTGGTCGGATTTTGGTCGAGACAGGCGGATCCTAAAATCAGCAATCGGCAATCAGAGATCACAGAGAGAGACAGACCGAGACAGGAGAGAGCTCAACTCTTCGTCAAGCTTGCTGCGTACGAGCTGCTCTTCGCCTACCTTCTCTTTGAGAGTTTTGGTAGACAGAGCTGTGTTACTCTTTCTACCAGCCAGAGAGAAGATCCCCTGACGGTCCCGACGGTCATCTGGTCAACAGAGAACAAGACTCACTCTCCACCGCCACACGAAGAACCCAGCCTTAAACAAAGGGGGGATTCAAGATTCAACATCCTCCCTCCCTTGTAACTGGAAAGAAAAGTTGTTCCTGTTGTAATATTTCATCTGATTCAAGGAAATTCTTATAGCAACTTCTTCCTCTCTTCTTTCCGGCGCGTACAACGTGGCAGTGTACTCATGACATGGCACGGATTCGTACCCAACAGCCGCGCCTCTTCAATGGACGCACCCCTTCAGCTAGGCCATTGTTGCGTCCAAAAAGTCGCGTCTTTACTCCAAAAAGATGCGTCTCTCCAATCGGCCTAGGAATCACGTCTGTCTTGTGGAATATCAGTATCGTTCTTATCCCAAAAGATGCAGCCCTATAAAAGTCGCAACTTTAAAGTTGGCGTTTAGTCTTTGCTTCTGCAGAATAGTTCAACAGTACACTGGCACAAGCAGACGACCGTCCACTCACGGCTTAAAGTCCACCCATGACAGGCTTAAAGCAATCGGGGAGGTCTAGACTGTACATCTAGACGCTCAACACGATCAACTTTGGTGGCTTCAAAGAGTTCTACAGTACACTCACGAAGACCATATTCCATACAAGATCAAACCCGAAGCATTGACAGTCCAGTCACAAGGGTGAGCTCAGCTAGAGTCCAAAGTATTTCGAAATCCGTCCCACTTAACTGCGGAATGTTGAAAACTTTGGAGGGGATTCTGTAGGCTGTCTAAAAATCAAGCCATCGAAAAGCAGAATTCCAAGACGCAAGGTTAATCTTACTCGCGTCTCAGTCGCTCCAAGGCGCGAGGGTCGAAACCCGCGTCTCAGCACCAAGGCGCGAGGGTCCAAACCCGCGTCTCAGCACCAAGGCGCGAGGGTCCAAACCCGCGTCTCAGCATCAAGGCGCGAGGGCCAAAACCCGCGTCTCAACAGCTCCAAGGCGCGTGGGTTGACACCCGCGTCTCAGTTGTAACCGTCCCGGTTTTAGGGCCAATCACGGCCCACATAACGGGGGAGGTTAGCCCCCATTATGGAGTGTTTTTAGGAGGCACGTACGCCCCTAAAAACCCCTATAAATAGCCCCGTCGCTATGAAGAGGGGAGAGGATTTTTCAGTCAGAGGATTTTTGGGAGAAAAGAACTCTAAGAGAAAAGAGAGAAACCCTTCAATGAACTTGCTGTGTTCAAGTTGCTCTTTGCCTACCTTCTCTTTGAGAGTTTTGGTAGACAGAGCTGTGTTACTCCGTCAACCACCCGAAGAGAAAAGCCCCGGAAGATCTCGACGTTTACCCTGTCAACGGAGAACAAGATTCACTCTCCATCGCCACACGAAGAACCCAGCCTTAAACAAAGGGAGGATTCAAGACTCAACATTCTCCTTCCCTTATAATCGGAAGACCGATCTGTTGTAATTTTCTATCCAATCAAAAGAATTTTACAATTTGATCCCCTCTTTTCCGGCGCATACAGACCAAGTCAAGAAGAAGAAGAAGACCTTCAAGTGAAGATCTCCAAGAAGAGTTGTGTCTAGGTTTGTTTTTTAGTAAGATTTTATTTTTAGATAAAATGTAAAGGATAGATTAGTTGGTGGATTGCTCAAGTACATATACACACACACTCAAAATTTATATGTGTTTTCATAAAAGATTTTTAATTCTAGAAAAATACCGGTTTAGTTTTTGAAATTCAAGTATACATGTATTTTTACGAAAACCTTATTTAGAGCTTAATGTCAAAGACTAGATATTTCATCATATATGTGTAGTGGATCATATCCATGCACACAGAATACCGGTTGATTTTTAGAATTCATGTATACATGTATTTTTATCAAAACCTTATTTAGAGCTTAATGTCAAAAACTAGATATTTCATCATATATGTGTAGTGGATCATATCCATGTACACAAAGATTTAAAAGTGTTTACCATAAAAGATTAAAAACCTTGTTTCAAAAGAAACAAGCTCCACATGTTCATGCACATCACCCACAACATGCATATGCACACTTTGCACGTCATGATCACACTCATATACATATGCATAATAGAGTGTACAAGTATACACATTGCGGTCGCAAAGGCCATTTGCAAGATTTTGTTATGATAGAATAAATTTTTTAAATTTTGCTAATAAGAATATTTGGGTTCCTAATAAGACTCATTCTCGTGGACCCAAAAGAAAATGGGTACCAAAATTCTAACCTTTTGTATTTGATGTAGGTGTGGGGTCTCACATGACGTGAGAGAGTTGGTGCCTTGGTGGTGGATGCATGGGCTTGATGGACACTACAAATTGATGCACCGCTATCAAGAAAGTTTGGTAGGAAGACCACCACGTTTTGGAGACTTAGAATATAGTTTTTATGCTTTGGTAACTATCTCTAAACTCCTTTTGTTTACATGCTTTGATAATTTTTAACATGTTTCTGGTTTTGTACTTCATATGGTAAATACTTGTTTAGATGTAGTTTTATCAAAACTTGTGTATATACGTGTGCAAATAGTGAGTAACAATTGATTCATAACGTTTGCACTTCATTATTCATTTGTACTCACACATGCACATGTATAGCCTAGTTTTGATGATTCCCTCATTTATACTTGTTTTGCCTATTCTTGTGCATATTTTACTTCATGTATATGTAATTTTTTGTTCAAAACTAATAAATATACATGTATGCCCTTGAATCACTTGCCTTCAGGCAAATACTATATAGACTCTTTTTTATGTTTGGGATATGTATGCATATTGTTAGTTTTGGATAAAAACATACCTATACCTAGAAGTTTGTTTTTAGATGAAAAATAAATTTTCATAATTTTCACATGTTTGATGTTTTGAGCTTTATTGCTTAGTTTCATGAAAATGCTATTCACATGTTGCTTGTGCACTCACACTTCACTTGTTTACTCATGACATTGTTTTCATGAGAACTTTTGTGCTTTATAGATTTCGACTGTCAACTCCTATGTATTTAGTTTATTTCATGATATTCATATGATTTAGTTTCATATTTGAAGGATCTTTAACTTATTTTTCAAAAACTACTTTAAACTAGTTATTTATTCTTCATTTGCTAGTGTTTTCAAACTATGCACATCTAATTTCAAATCCATTTTTGAAAACTTCTACCCTTAAAGGGCGGACGGATAGGCGACCATGCGTTGTATGCCTTATAGAAAATCTTTTATCATGTGCATGTATAGGGTGGTTATTTATGAGCTATACACTTAATCTTCATTGTGTTTTCAATTGGTATCACAATTGATATTTATTTTGTATGCTCATATGTGTAATTATATATGTATGCTTCAAATTTTCAAATAATATCAATTTCCATTGGTATTTTCTTTTCATACATATATATGATTTGATTGTGCTTGATTTACAAATATTTACTTGTTTAAAGAACAAATTATGTTATGCTAAGCTTATCTTATATCTTAATTTCAATTGGTATCTCAATTGGTATTTTAATAAGTTTATGCATTATTTTCAATTGGTATTTAAATTGGTATCAAAATATGCTTTATATTGTACCATTTACTTGATATCAAAATTTACAATATACTTCAATTGATATCAATATGTTTCAGTTGGGTTTTGATTTCAATTGGTATAAAAAATGTTTACCTTTTATTTGGTATCAAAATTTACCATATATTTCAATTGGTATAAAATATTTTCTTTCATTGATATCAAAATTTACAAATGTTTTAATTTCATTTGGTATCAAAATTCCAATTTCAAATGGTATCAAAATTTGTTTGAGTATTATCAAAATTTTTGTATTGTCTATATGCAAGGGGAGCTTAACATCTCTTCTATATATAGATTCATGTTGAGTGTATCTTGTATTGAGGACTTTGACATCTCTTCTTTACGTGATACACGTATGTAGGGGGAGCTTCACATCTCCACTTATGCATTGTATATTATGCTTTATGTGAGTTAGGACTTTGTCATCCCTTCTTCATGCAATGCATGTATGCAGGGAAGCTAACTTAGCGTCTTCATCTTCATGAATATATCTCGCATATATATATCCTTATTGATGTTTTGTTTTCACCCCTTTGTTGATGATTGACAAAAAGGGGGAGAAAGATTTTGAGTTTATATACGCATATTTGAGTTTTTACATATATTGAGTTTATGCATTTTACAAAAGAAGGAAAATGATTTTGAAAGTTTAAAAAAAAAGGAGGAGAAAGTTTTTAGAAAAAGAACTTTTAGTTTATGCATGTTTCTCTCACCTTATTGATGCATATATATTAGTTTAGTTTTATGCTCTTCATTGCAATATCTTATTGTTTATTATTATGCATGAGTTAAGGAGGAACTTCTATGAAGCTTAACTTTAATCCACGCATATATAACTCCATGAGTTTTGTTATCATCAAAAAGGGGGAGATTGTTGGCCCAAAGGCCCATCACTCTTATTTTGATGATGATTAACTCATGTAGTTATAGTACTAATGATCTTGTGTTTATTTAGTCTCAGATTTGTGATCAAGATCTTAGTAGGTGTTTAGCTTCAATAAAGGATTTAAAGTCAAATTTTGGAGTTAGTACGTATTGATTCGAGAGCTTATGCATCAAGACCACATCAAGTACTCAAGAGGAGTCTAGCTCATTGGATCATAATTTGGACCAAGTCAAGAAGAAGAAGACCTTCAAGTGAAGATCTCCAAGAAGACTTGTGTCTAGGTTTGTTTTTTAGTAAGATTTTATTTTTAGATAAAATATAAAGGATAGATTAGTTGGTGGATTGCTCAAGTACATATACACATATACTCAAGATTTATATGTGTTTTCATAAAAGATTTTTAATTCTAGAAAGTACCGGTTTGATTTTTGGAATTCAAGTATACATGTATTTTTACCAAAACCTTATTTAGATCTTAATGTCAAAAACTAGATATTTCATCATATATGTGTAGTGGATCGTATCCATACACACAAAATACTGGTTTGGTTTTTGAAACTCAAGTATACATGTATTTTTACCAAAATCTTATTTAGAGCTTAATGTCAAAACTAGATATTTCATCATATATGTGTAGTGGATCATATCCATACACACAAAGCTTTAAAAGTATTTAAAATATCTTATTTTTGTATCAATTTTGGAAAATCAATTTGTAAAAATACAGGTTTTTGTTTTAGCCAAAATTTTCATAACACAAAAATAGTTCAAAATATTTGTAACATGTCTTGATTTTACTCAAACATGTTTGTATATCAAAATATAATACTGAACTTATTTTTGTAGATTTTTAGAAAATTTATGGGATTTTATTGAAGGAAAAATAATAAGTTTTTAAATCCCTAGATTCTGGTTTTTTGCCTTCTGCCGGTCGACTGAGCCAGGGGTCGGTCGACCGGGCGGTCGATCGACGTGCACAAAACATGCACAGGTTGGGCCGGTCGACCGCACGGTCAATCGCCAGAGAGTGTCCAATCTCTTAAAATAGCCCGGTCAACCGGGCGATCGACTGCTAGGCATTGCCCTGAAGGCAGTCGATCAGCCAGTTGACCGACCTTCCCAACGGTTAAAAAATCGACCGTTAGCGGTCGACCGGCGGTCGACCGACAGCAGTGCAGATTACTGATTTGGATCCCAACGGCTAGTTTTTGTTAGCTATAAATTTGGGCTTCCTTGGGGTGTTTTACATAAGATTTTTTGGAGAGTTTCAAAGTCAGTTTTTTCGTCTATTGTAGAGGTTTTCTCCACTTATTCGAGAGCAAATATTTCCAAATCAAAAGGAGAGTTTATCAAGAGTTTTCAAAAGTGATTTTCTTGAGTTTTTCACCACATATTCCATCCTAGTTTTTCTCACACATACTTGAAATTTTCATTGCTATATTCATCCTATAGGAGAGTTGTTGTGAGAGTGATTTAGGTGATCAAAGTGTTTAGATCACCAAGTGTTCTATTCTAATATTTAAGGAGGCGGACTTGCAGGTTTGCGTGGTTTTGAGTTCTAGTGAGAGCTCGTTGTAGAGGTGCGACCTCGGCAAGCTTGCGTGCTTGCGTGTGTTTGTTCTTGCGAGAACAAGACTGGGACTAAAGAGTTCAAAAGAGTTCTAGTGTGAACTCGCTTGTAGGTTTTAGGCACCGAGTGATCCGGTGGGATCGTTTTTAGTGGAAATTCTTTATAGTGTTAAAGACGGGGACGTAGAGCAAGTGTGCTCGAACCTTGAAACAAATCTCCGTGTTTGCGATTGCTCTCTATCTCTCACTTGTATTTATATCTTGCATGCTTATATTGCTTTCATCTTTATATGCTTGATATATATTTGTGCTTAAATTGATATATGCTTGGGGATTGTTTGCCCACACTTGTATTCAACTAAGAGAGCCAAAAAGGTACCTTAAATCTTTGATCAGTCGCTCATATTGCACATTTATTATCATATTCTCATATCTATTATAGAATAAACTATGCTATTTTCCTAATTATTGTTTTATTTATTTGCACGCCCAGTACTAAAGAAGAGGGAAGAGAAACGAGCCCCAAAGTCCATCAAAATTCTGATTTAATTTAAAATTAATTCAAAATTAGAAGATCAGGGCAGATTGAGGCAGATCAGAGGGGATGTAATCTGTTGAACATCGGTTAAAATGGATATTATAAATCAATCAGTTAAAAGCCAGAGTTAAAAGGCTGTTTTATCAAAATCAGAAGCTGCAACGGGAAATCCAGAACCAGATAAAGCTGAATCTCGAAACGTGGAGCTGTACCCCCCTGGTCGTAGCTACCTAGCCACAGCCAGGCTCTTTGGTCGAGATAAGGGGAGCGTTTGCTCCCCTTATCTTCTCACGCCTCCCCCCTCTAGGTTTTTGCCTATAAAAAGCAGGTTTTTCACTGTAAATGGGACGACAAGCAGAGAGATAGATTTTAGGTCACTTTTCCATTCTTTGTAGTGTAGGTTTTTATTTACTTTTTATGTAATTTTTGTTTCTTTGCAAGCATAGATTAGATTGAGATTCATGTAAGTAAGAGAGAGGCTTATGTTGAGAGTGACACTGATGTACCTCCTCCTTTCTTTCATCGTTTCTGCAAGCAATAAAAGGTAATTTTTTTAATATTTATCTTTACCTTTATTTTCTTCTTCTTCTTTCTACTTTTCCTCTTTTGGTTATGATGAGCATTCAAGTGAATCTAGAAGTATCAGTATAACCATGTTTGTGTGAGTGCCAATGATATGACATGATGATGTTCTCCTCCTCAAGATTCCGTATCTTTTCATTCTTGTTCGTTTTGATGATGTAATGCGAATGGGGACCGAGCTCGATCTTATATTTTATGCGTTGAACTCCTCCGAAGTAAGGTAAAACATGCAAGGGTTCTAGGTAAGTCATCAATAAGAGGAGGTAAGTATTTCTTTAATCTTTTCTTTCTTTTCTTTTATTTCTTTAGTTTAGATCGCCAATACCAACAACACCCAACTCTTTCATCATTCATTTTGATTTCTTTATATATATCTATTTTCTGTTTTTCTCCACCTTCTTAATCTACCACTTTCTCCCTAACTAACTTTAACCTAATTTTTTCTCTTTTTCTTTACAAGAACTAAAAGATGAATTTTAACCATCCTTTGTATCTTAAAAGAAAACTTACTAAAAAAAGCTTTCATTGCTAGTCCCTTCTTGTGAATCACGACCGGCATAGCCACTTACTATCGCGGTAGAATTGAGCACCTTGCACTCTTTAATCTTAAAATCTGAAATTCTATATTTTGTGTGCTGGTTCAAACTCAATCAAATTTTAGTGCCGTTGCCGGGGAGGGACGGTAAGTAATTCTCATTAAAGTTTACATTTTTGGTTAACCTTCTTCTTGATTTTTGGTGTACAGATTTAACAATAAGGAATTCTTGCTGCAGTGGACATATAAGTGGCCTTGGACTCTGCTTAAGAAAGCAAAGCCAAGAAGCCCTCAGATTTGCAACAGTCCTATGGCAAACTGAGTGAACTACTAACCTGTATTTTTTTGCAGGTTGGCTGAATTGCATAGTTTAAATATCTGTAGCATTTATCTCCTTGTTTGACTCACTGTACTTCCTTTCTAACCTCAACAGTAAAATGATGTTTGTTAAATGCTAAAAATGGTTTAGACTTGCATTTAGGCACGTGTCTAATTCGTTCACATTTTTCATTACAGTTGAAGAGTGCTGGAGCAAAGGTACGTGTACATAGTGTAGGCTGTCTAAAAATCACTAAAAGACAAGCCATTAAAAAGCAGAGTTTCAAGTTCTAGACGCGAAGGCTCAGCACCAAGGCGCGAGGGCTCGACACCCGCGTCTCAGCACCAAGGCGCGAGGGCTCGACACCCGCGTCTCAGCATCAAGGCGCGTGGGCTCGACACCCGCGTCTCAACATCAAGGCACGTGGGCTCGACACCCGCGTCTCAACCTCAAGGCGCGTGGGCTCGACACCCGCGTCTCGCGCCTCGGTTATAACTGCCCTGGTTATTGGGCCAGTCACCGCCCACATAGCGGGGAAGTGGGGAAGTTGGCCCCTTACCGTGGAGCATTTTTAGGGGGCACGTTCACCCCCTAGGACCTCTATAAATAGCCTCGTTTGCTATGAGGTCGGGCAATCAGAGAGGAGAGGGGATAGACACAAGGGCGATCAGAAAGGCATCTGGCATCAGAAGATCACAGAGAGAGACAGACCGAGACAGGAGAGAGCTCAACTCTTCGTCAAGCTTGCTGCGTACAAGCTGCTCTTTGTCTACCTTCTCTTTGAGAGTTTTGGTAGACAGAGCTGTGCTACTCCCTCTACCAGCCAAAGAGAAGATTCCCTGACGATCCCGACGGTCATCCGGTCAACGGAGAACAAGATTCACTCTCCACCGCCACACGAAGAACCCAGCACTAAACAAAGGGAGGATTCAAGACTCAACATCCTCTCTCCCTTGTAATTGAAGGAAAAAAGCAGTTTTGTTGTAATTTTTTCATCTGATTCAAGGAAAATTTTACAGTAAAGACTTCTTTCCCTTTTTTTTTTCGGCGCGTACAAGAGATGGCGACTCCGCTGGGGACTACATTTGTCACTGATGAGCAAATCGTGGCGCAGGATGACGTCCTCCGTAAGGGGAAGATGGTCGAATCGCTCATTGTCGAGTTCGACCAGGCGAAGTACGAAGAGTTTCTCTCTTCCGGCTCCAAGAGCCCAAAGACCCGCGTCTGCCGCCGGGTCTCGACGGGGAATGGCCCCGAAGCCCGATCTGTGGCTCTCTCGGGCGCCCCTGCTGCCAACTGTGCCAAGCAAGGTGCACGCGCCAACGCCTCTCAGAAGGCCCGCGTGACCCCAGGCACAACTGCCTTTGCGACCAACCGCGTCGCACAGAACACCTGCGTCAGCGTCTCTCAGGAGACCCGCGTGGTTAAAATCTCTGATGCTCAGCATCAGGATGTTGTTTGTCTCTCTCCACCTCCGCGACGCAACCGGAACGCTGAGCGTCGACAGAGGAGACGTGCGCGCCAGCTGCAAGTTGGAACCTCTGGTTGTCTGACTGAGGCTGGACGCAGCATACAAACTGGCGCCTTGCTCGCGCCCCGCGAAGTCCGCGTTTGGCGGCCCAAACGCGAGATTCCTTCAGTTAGGTCCTCTGAGGACCAACTCACCAAACGCCAAGGTGAAGCCTCTGTGCCTTGTCAAGCACAAGAGGCACGCGCCTATAGACGTGGGGCCCAGCAGCCCACTCTCTCTCAAGTGTCTCTATCCCGACACACCAAGCAGCAACGCGACAGGCGCGTCTTGTCTCAACAGAGACGCCAGACGCGCGCTGAACAGCTGCGGCGCGAGAACCGCGTCCCTGAAGCCTGCGTCCAGGCTGTACAGCACATGGATGCCTTCCGTCTTCGACGTTGCGAGGCTAATCTTTTCAATCCCCTCCCATGGACTTGAGGGATTATTTGACGAAGAAAAGAAGTGCCAATCAGGTCACTTCGTCGTGTTTGCTGCCAACGGCTCATCCATATGCTCTCTGAGTGCCGTTGCGGATCAGGCGTACATCAGCAGTCTGTAGTCAGACAGCTGACCCTGATTCCCCCGTCAGCTAAAAGAAGACGCTCCCACAGAAGGAGAACCTTCTCTGACGTTGAGTACCCGGAGCTCACTGCGAATATGACAAGCAGGAGTAAGGGAAAACAACCTGCAGTCAGCTCAGATGAGTCTGACTCTGAACCGGAAGGAGTGTATCGACACACTCGCACCCGGACTAGGGTCATTCCCCAATTGACTATAATGCCTTAGCCCATGGCATTAAAGTGAATGATTCTCACTCCGCCGTAGCGGAATCGAGGGCTTCGAACTCTTCCGTCGAGAAGGAGACCTCTGCCTACATGACAGTCACTCCTGAGGAGACGGCTAACGTTTAGAGCAGATCCAGAAGGCACAAATGGATATGATTCTTTCTCAGCAGGAATCTATCAACTCCCTTAAGCAGGCAATTGCACAGCTGCTCGAAGACAGGAGAAGGTCTCCTCCTAAAAAGTCAAAGGGCAAAGGGAGAAAGGGAGAAAGCTCATCTTCCGAACCTTCTGAGGAGACGCGGCGATCTACTTCCGGCTCGTCCAAGTCCTCGTCGCAAGTAAAGGGCGACCAAGACCCGGGAAAGGCTCATGCTAAAAGAATGAGTCAACTGGAGCGACGCCTCGAGGCCCTTACCAATCGCAAAGACCTCCAAGAAGTAGGAGTGGTCCGGCCCTACCCGGCTGAATGGGACTTGGTTCCGTACCCGCCCAAATTCAAAGCTCCAACTCTCCAAGCCTTTGATGGGAAGGGGTCACCCAACCAGCACATCTACTACTTCAAATCCCAAACTGGGAACGTAGTAGATAATGACGCAATCCTGGCGCGCCTGTTCATCGGCACCCTGAAAGGGTTGGCCTTTGAATGGTTTATGAAGCTCCCAGAAGGTTCTATCAAGAACTGGGGCGATTTGGAGAAGCTGTTCTTAACACGCTTCTTCGAGGATGACTCCGAAGTCACGATGCCCACCCTTTTGGCTACCAAACAGCAAAAGGGGAGTCCGTTAAGTCTTTCGTGGAAAGGTTTCGGAACGTGGCACTCCGTGTCCAAGCGGTATGACCCAGGCCACCCTGGTGGAAACATGCCGCCACAATCTCCAAACCTCACTCCTTACTCAAATAGGAGTTGCTGAAAGCCGCACCTGGAAGCAATTAGTCCAACAAGGTGAACAGGCTGAGGAGATTGTCGCCCGTGTCAGAGCGGAGGAAGGTAAGCCTAGGCTGGAAAGGTCGACAAGGCGTGCGCCAGACACATCCCTCCAAACAAAGCGGAAGGATAATTTGGCAACGGAGACCAAATCTCCCGCCAAACCTCAATCAGGCAAGGCGAGTGGCTCTTCAAGCCAGCCACGCGTCAACAAGCAATATTCCTTCAAGGAGGAACATGTCGATTCACTCTTTAAACTACTCAACAAGAGCAACCGACTGAAGCTCCCTGAAGCTAGGCGCCCCGAGGAAGTCGGCAAGACCGACAATCCCACCTATTGCTTGTACCACAGGATGCTGGGGCACCCTACTAAGAGCTGCTACGTCTTCAAGGACATCCTTCACGCTCTGATTGACGCGGAGGTGTTAAAGCTCCGACCAGAGCAGAAGAAGGTGACGGCTAATGTGACGTCAGTTCTCCAGTTTGGAAGACAACCCCCAACGCCTGCGGAGGTGGTCCCTGTTCCAAGAGGAGAGCTGAGAGTGGTCAACACAGACCCTCACCAGCAGCAAGAGAAAGGCCTGGTACCCGTCCCTACACCTCAAGGGGAAATCATGTGGGTCCACCCTGACCTTGTCAATGAACAGCAATGGACTACTGTGACCAACAGGAAATCCAAAGGCAAGGCAAAAGTCTCATCCTGCAATGTGGCGGGTGCCTCCTCTCGGGAAGCCGAGACTGATGTTCCCTCGTTAACCGACTCAGAGGAAGAAACAATAGTCTTGGCCGCAGAGCCCAACCAACCGATGGCGGGAACCCGTTCGGGACAGCCGTACTTGAAGCAGTATGGCGAGATGGCGGTAGTCCCTCCACAACCAGCTGCAGAGCCAACCAAGCCCTCCACAAGACAACCTGTGGAGAAACAGAAAGAGACTCGATTTTCTCGAGCCCTTCAAAAGGGCATCGCGGAAGGATCTACGGCGCCTTACCGCTTTGATGTCCTGGCTTAACTAGCCAACATCCCGGCACACATTACCTTGTATGCACTTCTTAGACTATCAAAGTCGACCAGAGAAGCTCTACAAGAAGCTCTGGCAAATGCCGAGGTCTTCATGACCCAGGTGCCGAAGGAGGAAGATGTAGAGAATTGTCTCCACACCTCCCAGAATGCCCCCTGCATTACCTTCACAGCAGATGACATGTAGGTTAAAGGGAAGCATGATCGACCCCTGTATTTCACAGGGTATATTGGATCGTCTGAGGTGAACCGCATTCAGGTAGATCCAGGGTCCGCGTTGAGCATCATGCCTCGCCGGGTCATGCAACATCTGGGCATTCCTACTCATCGTTTGAGCCCTACTCAGACAACTATCTATGGGTTTCAATGCCAACCAGACCGTCCGATGGGGAAATCAAGCTCAAATGCCAGATTGGAAGCCTCAAGTCGGAAGTGACATGCTACATCATCGACGCCGACACTTCCTACAATCTATTGCTGGGACGACCGTGGATTCACCGCAACTCCATCGTTCCCTCCACTCTCCACCAAGTCATGAAATACATTAACGGGAGTGGAAAGGTGCAGACGTTGATCGCCGAAAGGTATCCGTTCAAAGGGGTCGAGAATTATTTCACCGACTCTTTGCTGTACCAAGATCCGGTGGAGACGGATGAAGTCCCGCGACCAGAGGAGCCAGACTCTGGTAACGAAGCTGACACCGAGCCCGAGAAAGAAGAGTGCCTGTGGGAGTTAGAACCACTTGTAAAGAGCACTAATAAGCTCGATGTTGATGATACCACCGACGATGTAGGCGGTTGGTATTTTAATGAAGATTTAGATTTTGCGTATTTTTCTGTGTTTGCTTCTGATTCAGTACCATCAGACACTAGCACCGAAGTAGACGATGACCCCTGGTCGGCAATAGACGCTTTGACATCGTTGCATGTACTAGTGAAGTCGTCCTTCGAGACGTACCAAGATAATGGTAATGCACAAGAATCTATATTTATGGTTCCAGCAAGACAGAAAGGCCAAAAACCAATTCTTTTGGGCAAATCTCGTCTGAACCAACGCCCCGCAAAGAATCGGAAAGCGAGGAGGAATCCCCTCAGTTCAGTCATTATGAACCAAAAGCACTCAAAATGATGAGATGCATGGGGTACGACCTGACCAACAGACCCGGGTTGAACTTCGGCAAAGGAAGGAGGACGCTGCTTCGATCCTTTGTGCCGAAAGGGAAGGCCCCCGATTATTATCATCGGACGCGCCGGGGGTTGGGCTATGTATCAACTCCGGTCCCATCAGCCTCCGATTCTCAAGAATCGTTGAGCAACGATTACTCTTCAGACACATCATCTTGGGAGTCAGATGTCAGTGTCGGCAACATCTTCAAGGAACTTTCGTGAACATGATTTCGACAAGCCACCTGGAAGATGGAAATGAAGAAATGATCCAATCTGATACAGATCCTTGGATCAAACATTTAAATGCTCTTTGGGACACTGGCTTTGAACAGCGCGAGCCACCCACAGAAGACAAGGTTGTTCAAGTCAACCTAGGAGATGAGGCTAACCCTAAGCCCATCTTCATAAGTGACGGCCTGTCACCTTCAGAGAAGAAGGATTTAATATCTCTTGTACAATAGTATATAGACGTCTTCGCCTGGAATTATGAGGACATGCCAGGACTCGATCCTCAGGTGGCTATGCACCGCCTCAACATCAATCCGGACGCAAAACCTGTCAAACAACAGCAGCGACGGTTCCGTCCAGAGATAATGGAGGCAATTCAATCAGAAGTCAGAAAACTTATTGATTCTGGCTTCATCAGGGAAGAACAACATCCCGACTGGGTAGCCAACATCGTCCCCGTCGCCAAGAAGAACGGGAAGATCCGGATCTGCATCGACTTTCGCGATCTAAACGAGAACTGCCCCAAGGACGAATTCCCATTACCGATCACAGATGTCATGATTGACAATACTTGTGGATTCGAACGAATGTCCTTCATGGACGGATTCTCAGGATACAATCAAATCAAAATGTATCCCGATGACGAAAAGCATACCTCCTTCAGGACACCTCTAGGGGTATATTGCTACACCGTCATGCCCTTCGGACTGAAAAATGCAGGGGCAACATACCAAAGGCCATGAACGCCATTTTCCATCAGCAAATACGCAAAACGGTGGAATGTTAAGTTGATGACATGGCGGTAAAGAGCCGCACTAAAGGTGATCACATAGCGGACCTGAAGGTGGTCTTCGACATCATGCGGGCTCATCAATTGAAGATGAATCCCACAAAGTCCTTCCTGGGGGTGGCCAGTGGCAAATTCTTAGGATTTGTTGTAACATCCACCGGAATTCACTTGGACCCGGAAAAGGTTCGCGCTATCCAGGAGATGCAACCCCTGAGAAATCTCAAAGAACTCAGGGGATTGCAGGGACGATTGGCGTACATCCGCAGGTTTATCTCAAATCTCTCCGGAAGATGCCAACCCTTTGCTAAGTTAATGAAAAAGGGTGTCTCATTCATTTGGGATGACGCTTGCCAACAAGCGTTCGAGGAAATCAAGCAATACCTCACCCAACCACCAGTCCTTGCAGCTCCGGTATCCGGAAAGCCTTTCCTGGTATACGTCCGGGCAATGGATCATTCTTTGGGAGCTCTATTAGCTCAGAATGATGATCACGGACGAGAGCAAGCAATCTACTATCTGAGTAGAATAATGATCGGAGCCGAACATCGGTATAACCCGATCGAGAAGGAATGTTTGGCATTAGTGTTCGCAATTCAGAAAATGCGGCACTATCTGGTAGGCCAAACTATAAACGTCATATCAAAAGTCAACCCCCTGAGGTTACTTATGACTAAATCTTCATCATTAAACGCCGGCTGGCAAAATGGGCCATATTGCTCTCCCAATATGAGATGCACTTTTTACCACAAAAGGCCATTAAGGGACAAGCGGTGGCGGATTTCCTAGCTGAGCACCTAGATCCGAGGGCAGCCAAAGTCTACGAGGATCTCCCAGATGAAGTTGCTGAAGTCTGCCTGACTCAGACATCGTTCGAAAGTCAAGTATGGCAACTTTTCTTCGACGGTGCATCAAGAACAAGCCCAAAGGGACACGTAGTAGCGGGGGTAGGAGTAGTACTCGTATCCCCACAAAATTATGTGATTCCCCGAGCTGTCTCATTAACTGAGCCTTGTTCCAACAATGTGGCGGAGTACAACGCTCTTTTGATTGGGATGCAATTCGCCGATGAAATTGGCGTTAAAAATCTCGAGGCATACGGCGACTCTAAACTCATCGTCAGCCAAGTTCGCGGGAGTACGAAGTCAGACATGAGGACCTAGTACCCTACCACAACGCAACTATCCGCATGGCCAGGGATTTACAAGCTTCTACATCGACCATGTACCGCGCAGGCAAAATGCGCACGCGGATGCACTCGCATCCCTCGCGGCCTCCTTAGCTCTTCCAGCCGGAGCAATGGAGAAGATATTCGTCTACAGCCACGACCTGTATTGCCCGAGAAATGCTCTCGAGGGCTATCAGGAGTCAAAGGGAGATTGTCAAGGCAAAGAAGCACTGGAATTGTCAACCGGTCAAGAGCTTAAAGACTGGCGATTCCCCTACATTGATTTCGTCTTATACGACATTCTCCCTGAAGACACCAAAGAGGCGGCTGCCATTCGAAAGAAAGCCCCCAATTCTATTATAATGCGATTACGCGAACATTGTATCGTCGATCGCATGACGGGATCTTACTCCGGTGCCTTTCACCAAAAGAAGCCCAAGAGGTATTGAGAGAAGCCCACGACGGTATGTGTGGAGCCATCAACCTGGCTCAAAACTGGCACATCGACTCCAAAGATTGGGTTACTATTGGCCCAAGATGGTTGCCGACGCCGTCACCTATGCTAAAAGATGCCACGCTTGCCAAGTGCATGGCGATTTCATCCATCAAGCACCAGAGTATCTCCACTCTACAACCTCTACCTGGCCATTTGAAATGTGGGGGATGGATGTGCTTGGCCCTATCAGCCTACCATCATCAAAGGACATCGGTTCATTTTGGCAATAACCGATTATTTCTCTAAGTGGGCTGAGGCCATTCCTTTGAAGGAGGTCAAATCGTCTAACGTGATCAAGTTCGTGAAACATCACGTTATTTACCGTTTCGGTGTACCTCGGCGAATCGTCCATGACAATGGACCTCAGTTCATCAGCCAGGCTTTCCAGAGATTCTGCGCTAAGTTCAGAATCCAGAGTGTGTCCTCAACGGCATACTATCCTGCCGCTAATGGCCTCGCAGAAGCTTTCAACAAGACTATTGGCAAGCTTCTCAAGAAGTTCGTCTCGAAAAGTCAACGAGACTGGGACGACAAGTTGGGTGAATGCTTATGGGCTTACCGCACAACTGTGCGAACCCCGACTAAAGCTACGCCATTTTCTTTGGTATACGGGTGTGAAGCCGTGCTCCCACTGGAAATCCAAATTCCATCTCTACGTGTCGCCTTGACAGCGGAGATGACAACAGAGGAGAAGCATCGACAGCGACTCCAGGAACTGGAGGCCTTAGATGATAAACGTCTGCAGGCCCAACAACAAATCGAGCTCTACCAAGCTCGTATTACCAGAGTCTTCAACAAGAAAGTTAAAATGCGAACTTTCAAGAAAGGCGATCTTGTCTTAGCCGTCAGAAGACCCATGGTAATGACGCACAAGACAAAAGGAAAATTTCAACCCAAATGGGAAGGACCATTTGTAGTAGAGTTAGTCTACTCAAATGGGTCATATCGCCTCATAACCTCAAATGGCGATACACTCATGATGCCGATCAATGGCAGGTTCCTGAAGAAATACTATCCTTAGATGGTATTCTTTCGCTGATCAAGTTAAAAGTACACCTCTGATCAAAGTAAGAAGAATTTCTTCATTATAACATCCGACGCCCCCGACGGCTAAGGATAGAGGAAAATATTGGCTTCTAAGCCCAACATAAGTCTTCGACAACTCATCATGCTGAGGGGAATAGCATGGCTAGCCCAACTCAAACGGTAGTTGGTAAAGGCACCTCAAATCCGTTGATAGCTGAGGGTTTGCTAAAAATCCTAAGTGGACTTGGCTCCACTCTTTCCTCCAAAATCCCTTACCAATTCTCATCCACAGAATGGTAGGTCTACAAAATACAACCATTACTAAGTTAACACTATACCTCTAGTAATGGAAACTTTTCAATATTCCTTGTCGAGTACAAATTTTGTTTGTCAACTCTACACGGAGTATCAAACTTTCAAATTTGCCAAGTTAACACTATACCTCTGGCACTTCAAATTTTCACTTGTCAATTCTCACCAATAGAATGACATGTCCTCAAATTGCTCTTATCATGAGTCAATCTTGGTCAAGTTAATACTACATCTCTGACAAATTACTGTTAAAGTTTAACACCACACCTCTAAACAGTAATCAGGTTTCTGTCAGGTTTAATATTACACCTCTGATAGTCACTTTTCTTCAGACTTCCATATCGAAGCTGAAATGGATGTTGCTAAGTTAACATTACACCTCTAGCATCAAGTCATTGCTAAGTTAAACAATACACCTATGGCCATGACTTTCCCTCGGACTTCCTTATACAAGCCGAGCTGACCAATGCCAAGTTCAACATTACACCTCTAGCATTACCCTCACTGTCAAGTTAAACATTACACCTATGACAGTGACACTTCTGAGTTAAGTTAATATCACACCTCTGACTCACATCCTTGTCAAGTTAACATTACACTTCTGACAAGACCACTTTCAACCCGTTAAGTTAATATCACACCTCTAACGGTAACAAACTTTCCTAGATTTCCCACGAGTCTAGTCTCACTTGTTATTCTCTTCAACAGAATAACAAGTCTACCTAAAAACATTGTTAGGTTAATACTACACCATCAACAGTGTTTCCATCAAATCCCCAGCTGAGCTCAATCAAGTTAATCCCAAACACTTGATGAAAGTTCACCCTCCCTGGGGATACTAATTCTACTTGTCACTTTCTCTTATAAAGTGGCAGGTCCACCAAAAATTATTTCATCTCTGTCAAGTTAATATCACACCTCTGACAGTATTGTGAGAGTTCCTGAAATAGGATCTTTCCCTACAAAGTTTGACTTACTAAGATTATCATCATAATTTTGACAAAGTCAAAGATTCTTTGCTTCTATGAGTCTAACTGAAGACAAAAAGTTCAAGACAATGAAAGAGGCAAAAAGAAAGTGTCACTTTTATTTATTTCCAGGCATATGAAAGTGATACAAAACGCTCTCTTATACAATAAGATTGAGTGTTACAATTAAGGAGTACAAAGAAGTCCCTCTCTCAGAGGTCGTACTCACTCCTTGAAGCCGCATCTGATTCCCAGTGCACGATGTCTGGAAAAGCGCCAAACTGTGGCGACAGTTGGAGCCGATTGCACTAGCCCTAGCTGGCTAAGCTAAGAGCAATGGTGTTCTTGAGGTCCGGTGGCAGCAGAAAGCCCTGCAACCCTTCATTCATGAGCATCTCTTTCGCCAGAAGGCCATCCAACAAGCATGGAGTGACCTCGATGTCACTTCTGGGGTGAGAGAGGAAGGGGATGCTAACCACCACTATATCCACCGTAACCCCCTCGTCGCCATCCTTACCCTGACCATCCCTTGCCAGCAGGCATGACTGGTGCGTCGCATTCAAAGAGATCTTGGCGAGGGTTAAGTCCCCGACAAGGGCCATGACTTCTTCCCTTGTAGACGACGAGGACCATGACTTCTTCCCTTATAGATGAACATCGAACGAGTTCGCCAACCGGAATATTCTTCCAGGGGCCCAGCGAACCTGAAAAAGGACAATCAAGCCTACCTACAAGGAATAAACAAGGGGTTAGAAAATCTGGAACTTAGTATGCTTCAACAAAGAAAACTAAGTGACAGACGCGGCTATTGTCGAAGACTTCAGACGCGGGAATGAGCCCGCGCAGTGAGTCAAAATACCGCGTCAATAGAAGCAGACGCGAATCAAACTGTGCCACACACAGGATTCAAACGCGGTCGACGCGAATCAAAACTGTGCCACACACAGGATTCAAACGCGTCGACGCGAATCAAAACTGTGCTACACAGAGGATTCAAACGCGGTCTCATTTTGCGCCCGCGCCGAAACACAAGGCGCGAAAGGACTCAGACGCCGAAAATTGCCATCTCCCTGTCGAGGAACAGGGTTGCAAAATTCGGTCTGAAACCTTCAGCCCGAGTTGGAATTCATCCAAGTCAGTGGCCTTAAAACGCGAGCTTCATGAGCAAAGTCAGCGTCAAGCGCCAAAGACTTCTGTACTCGCATCCAGCGAAGTTTAAGTCGGCGGCGCAAATTCCAGAAGGAATGCACCAACTCGGACTTCATGAGGAAATCCAGATGATGATGATGCCAAAGTGCAAACTTGGGTGGACTAGAAACATCACGGCAAGTCGGGACGGCATACCAGCAGAGGCCTCTGTCAAGAGTTTAACTCTCTGCATCAAGCGCGGACATAAAGGAGTTCAGAGAGATGCTTTCTGTTATTGAAATCACTTGACAGCGGTAGTCTTCTGAAGAGACCAAACAGAAGCATGAAAGCTCTGGGTCACCTTCATCCATGGAGGCAAACCCCTGGTGAAGTCCTTTGAAGGGGGAAGGCAGAAACTCTCAGAGCACTCGCTCTCAAAAAGAACACAGTATGGACTGTTAAAGGGAGAGAAGGAACCCCTATTTATAGGCAGCCCCTGATAGCTGTCATTAATGGTTCATTAATCAAAACCGTCGGCCTTAATGACCGCATGACCGTCAAAGTCCAATAGGAGTCTGACGCGTGGAACGTTGCTTCGGGAAGCGTCGCAGGCGCTGGTCTCAAACCGCCAGCGCCGTTTTGCATTAAAAGGCATTAACGCCTGAGTCCAATGAGGAACCAACGCGTGGACAACTGCTTCGGGAAACAACGGATGACCCGGTTTCCTAATCGTCAGTGAAGACTTGACGTTCAAAGATCTCATAAAATCTTTATGTCAGGCCGCATGTAACGTCTACATCGATACGCAGATGGGAGAACCGCGTCCCGGAACCCGCATCTCCTTTTTTTAGAATGAATGACGTCCACCTGCGTTCCAAAGGAAAGTCCGCGTGACTCAAAATCGCGTCCCTTCAGCAAACAGGGCCCATTTTAAGGGAAAGCACTTGACTCAGCAAAGGACTTAGTCTATTCTGAGATTAAGGGGAAAATACACAGGGCCGCGTCCATCGCGTCCGCTCGAGTCGCGTCTTCATTGGCAGGACAGACTCGCGTTACTCAAAGCGCGCGTTTCTCTCTGCGAGTTGACGCCGCCGCGTCTCCCTATGGATTGACGTCGCGTCTCATCAAAAGGACTTTGTTCTATCCGAGTTCTTATGAACTGATGACCGCGTCTCTCCATGAATTGACGCCGCGTCTCATCAAAAGGACTTAGTTCTACCTAAGTCCCTATGAACCAATGCCGCGTCTCATCAAAAGGGCTTAGTTTCTGCCTAAGGGTCAAACGCCGCGTTTCATTTAAAGAACTTGGTCTCACCTAAGTTCAGCATTCACAGTCAGTTAATCAAAGATTGTGATCAAGAGGTCGAATTCATCCACAGCAAGGCAACAAAGGAGGTGGAACCAAAAACTTCAAAGACTTTTATTATATCAAAAATGATAAAAGCTAATACAAAACACTCTTAGTGAACAGAGTGTCCTTTTCTTAAAAGAAAAAAAAAGAAAAGGCTACAAGTCTTGGTCCGCCAAAGAACAGATTTGCTCTCTAAGGCGATGTATCTTATGTTGACGCGCCTTCTCAACCTCCATGAGAGCTCGGGCCCGCAGATCCGCTTCAGATAAAAATCCCTACGCTTGCACTCGGAGGGATTCCAGCTCGGACGAACGAACAGAGAGGTCCGCTTCAGCTTGCGCCTTGGCGACCTCTAACTCCGCTAGCCTCTTTTCAGAGTAGCAAGCCTCTGTTCGTTGAAGACAATCATGGCCTCAGCCCTGGCTATAACAGCCCGAGAGTCAAGGATAGCCTGCTTTGCAGCCTGTATGATCGTCTCTGACTCCTCGGACTCAATCGCCAGCCTTTGGTAATCAGCCTGGACACGTTCAAGAAGACGAGTGCTATCGGTTATCTTCTCCTCCACCTCCCTTCGCTCCTGCTCTTGAGCAACAAGAAGCCTGTTCAGCGTTTCTTGGGCTTCGTGGGATGAATCGGCATCATCCTCCAGGGATCGAAGCTCTCTCAGGTGCTGTCCCAGCTGATCCACCAGCAGTTGACTCGCCTGGGCTAGCGAAGGGCCTCCGGCCAACTTGATGTTCTCGACCTGGTTTCCGAGAAACATCTGGGTGAAGTCAAGGGAGCTACCCTAGTCAGGACGAAATCGATGCATGTTCGCATCGAGGTAAGGAACTGCTGCACCGCCTGGCGTGTCAAAAGCTCCATGATATCATCATCCGAAGTGCTCCCCGATCCCTTTTCTATCACGGGGTGGGGGATGTAGATTGGCTCTGTTGGTGCAAGAGTTGAGCTGACCACGGGTACGCAGGAACAGGAGCAGCCACTGGCGCTTCTGGGGGTACCACTTCTGCAGGAGCCTCCACAGTCGATGACAGGGTAGTGAGCTCGACCTCCTCAGAAACCTCAGCCAAGGCTTGGGCCGTGTGGCCTTCCGGAGGGACACTGACCGTCAGACTCTCTACCTGGGCCCCCTCAGTTCTCTCTGCAAGTTATCTCAACATTAGCCAGAATGGTAAAAAGAGAAACATCCGAGACATCAGAACTTCCTTACCAAGCTGGAGGTCCAGAGATGTCGAATCCTTGGGCGAACCCTGCAGAGAGAAGTCTCCCTGACTTCAGTGGTGGCCACCTCTTCCTGTAGAGGAGACGTCTCTCTGACTTCAGTGGTGGCCTCCTCTTCCTGCAGAGTAGAAGGCTCGGTAGCTGGAGTCTCAACTCCTTCCGGCTGGGTCAACTCTTGCACCATCTCCTCGATATGCGAGGAGGTTGCAGCCTCGGTATCCTCAGCTAATCCTGCAGCATAAAAGGAGAATGTTAAAGCTTCCTCTTCAAATGAAAAGGGAAATCAGGTTAGAAGGTGAAAAGAATACCTTCGGCGGGAGTAACTGCCGCCAGTGGTGATACCGTCAACGGCTCGCACCCATGTATTTCCTCCTCCGAGATGTGTGAGAATTTGCTCGGATCAGGAGGAGCGGGTTCGTCACCATAGTCGACCTCATCCTCAAAATCGCTTTCCTCTGCGGATAAGGAAGATGACAGTTCAACGTGAGAGGCCTCGGTAGCCGGAGCTTTGCCTCTAAACACCCCAGTGGTAGGGCTGGGGTCAACCATCCGAGGACTGGAGATGAAGACAGAAGGAGACCCAGGTTGTTGTGCCTCATCCCTCCTCTGAGCTGAGGAAGACTCGGGCTAGCTGAGATCCCCGGAATCTCAACATCGCATCCGCTCATTATATCGACCTCGAGCTGCTCGGTCTCGTCAGTGGCGGTGGGTCTGTCAGCAGGCTCCCCTTCCTCTGCAATCCTGAGACTCCTGCGGTGTAACCTGCGGGCATGGACTAAGGGAGTGTCATCCTTGTCCACCTCTTCCTCCCTCGGCTCCCCAACACCAGAAGGGATGTCCGCGGATCGAGAGACTGCAGCCGTCAAGTCTCTTCGAACCTTCTTTGGGGCAGGCTCAGCAGTGGAAGTAGAGCCTTGACGACGCTTGCCCACCGCCTGTCGAGCTCTGGTTGGTCGTGGCTCCGCCCTTGTTGCTCGCGGCTCCTCCCTTGACCTTCTCCCGACCTCCCTCAGAGCCTTCAGGTACTGCTCGACGCCTCGCGAGCGTTTACCGGACTCCGACCTTGCTTCGAGATTTGCATTGATACTCCAATGCATGAATACTCCGGAACAAAGTATGGTGTCTGGTTGACTTGGAAGTACCAGGAGCAGAAGCTGAAGCTCATACGACACTTTGATCCCTCGATAGGTAGACGGGAAGTTGCTCCTGTCCCTCCGGCCACACTGTAGTACCAAGCCCGAGCACCTTCGAACAAGTTCCCTTCGAAGGCGAGTCGAGCATTGGGATTGCCGACATAGAGTTGATCGTAGCCGAACTGTCGGGCGAAACGATTCGGCATGTACGGCTCGATTGTGCATGAAGTCTCTTGCCGGAAAAGCACATATCCGGGCCGAATATTGATCAACCACCAGAAGACCCCCGTGGACAACCTCGTAAAGTCATCTGGGCCCGTGAAATCAGTAAATAGATCCCCGAATGATGCACCAGGGATCTCGGGGAAGCAGCGATTGAGCTGGTAGTTCGAAGCATCTGAAATGCACTTCCGGACGAAATACATATAAGTATTACGCCAGTCCGAACCCTCCAACCGCTGTACAAAAGGGGCGAAACCCTCACTCCAAGGCACCGGCGTCATCAGGGAAGGGCAGTGCATCACGTACCAAGCCATGAGGTACATATAAGGCAGCTCGATCCGAGGGTTAGGGCGCTTCACCGTCGGCTTCCCCTCTGAGTCAAGGATCGGCTTGCCATGGGAGTCGACAGCCTTCCCAGGTTCGCAGAAAGCCTGGGTTAACGCCCGCAACCCGCTCTGAATGCCAGCCGCCACGACCGGAAGAAGGGCTATGGGACTGTCATAGGCCAGGAGCATCGCCGGGTACACCACGTCGGCAACAATGACTTCATGTGGCAGCGTGGGCACCACACAACGCTTCAGCCACAGCATTAAGAAGCCCGCCAACAATGCTCGATCGGAGATAGGGGTCCGGGCTTGATGGTGAAAGCTTTCAAAGACCATGTCAGGTTCGAAACCGTCCTCATTCGAACCGTGGTGTAGAAGCCTTCAGGAGCCTGGGCGATCCTGTCGTCAATCGCCTCGTCGGAGCTGGGAGCCAGTCGGGTTATTGGATGGTCTTTCTTGTTGACATTGTTGAACAAGTAACTGGCCCAAGACAGCTGCTTGATTCCTCCCGACCTCCAAGTGGTCATCTGGCCGCAAATATGGAAATGACATAGCACTTCCCAATAAGTCTCGTACATTTGAGGAGACCCTTTCTTCATAAGGTTGAGCTCCTCAGTGGTTGGGACATATTCCTCATAGGGAGAATCCCTGTTGCTAGCCCAGAGACCTCATGCAACTCATGCAGTGCAAGGCCCATCTCTCCGACTGGGGTGAAGAATGTCCCCGTCAAAGAATTGTAACGCTCCAGGACCCCGAAAAGTTCTGAGAACTCGGCGGGATGCCATACTGCACGGCCCTGACTGCTGGGTACAATCCCACGTGCTCTAGCAGATCTCCAGATCGGCAAGGACGAAGCTCACCATCCTACGCCACCAATACTTCTCGGTGGAATGAACCCACCCGGGCGCACGGAACTCAACAGGAAAATCACCCTCCGCTTTCATAAACGCGTTGAGGAAGGTAGTGCCGAGTTTTGGTATCTCTCCAACTGGGAGCTCAGACTTGCGCGACCCGGGGAACAGGCCGAGAACCGCCCTATCATGACCATCATGACGGTATACCTTCTGGGAGCCCAAGTCACCGAGGGTAATCTCAGGGACGTATCGAGAAACGTCCCATTTCATCTTCCGAGGGACGGACATGTGCTGGAGATAAGACAGCGGGAACATCCTCTCCATGCCTGGAAGAAAGAATCTTCTATCCCCTATCTGACGGAGCCATCTATAATTTCCGTCATACATGGAATAGCCGCCATCGCCGATACGATCTCCGAAGAAGAAGGCAGGCTTCTCCAGCTTGACGCGATCATCCGTTGTGAATGCTGCATTGGTCATAAACACCCTAAGGGTTGTCATATCAACATTGGAGAGCCTTTTCTGGCGCTCCTGTGACTTGTCAGCAGTCACAGGTACTGTCCTTCGTAGCACAAAGGCCAGATAACGGTCAGCACCACCTACATGTCCAAAGTGGCGCTTCTTGGCGAGTGGAGCAGAAGGGTGTGGTACTGTAAAAGAAAAGGACACTTAATCAGACACCTTATCAGAAGCGAAAAAATGCTAAGTGTCTATAGTCCAGACGCAGAAGAGATACTGGACGCAGGAATTATCAAATCCGCGTCCAGACCTGCGAATCTGCGTCCAGACGCAGAAGAAATACTGAACGCAGGAATTATCAAATCCGCGTCCAGACCTGCAAATACGCATCCAGCCGTGAGACCCGCGGGATCAAATCTGCGTTTTGCAAACCAAGACTTATGAAAAATCTCTAAGTACTTGGGCTCAGGTGCAAGATTCATCAAAAACCTGCACCTGATGAAAAATCTTCAAGTCCGCGTCCGAACCCTTCACAATTAGAAATATTCTAAGTGAAGAATCCGAAATGCAGGACTCGCTGGCACCGGGTCATCAACCCGCGCCTTAGTTATCAACTCAAAGACGCGTCTGAGACCGCGTCTGAGAATCAAACATGGTTTGTTTTCTGTGTTAATGGTTCTCCTCCAAAAGATATCTTTTTGGGTTCCATGAACTCCCATTAATGGTGAAGTTCAAGCCTAAATGGCGTTATACCTGGGAAAGAGACTGCCTGCGCGGAGGAACGCCCCTCTGGGCCTCGGTGACGGTCGCTCTTGAAGAGGATGCGGTTGGCTTGGTCTTGGGTGCCATTGGTGATTAAGAATCCAGTAATGGAGATGAACAGAGAAAGAAGAACTCTTTTTCTTAAAAACAAGTGCGCTCGGAGAAGAAGAGGTATCTCTCTGACTGTTGCCATTTATAGGCACAAGGATTCGCGAAGATACGCGGCGCGTGGCTCGATTAGTTCTGCAGTGAGTCATCGCTTGACGCGTGGAAGAAATCATTTGATGATTCGCGAAGATCATGCGCCATGACTCTGCAGCGAGTCATCGCTTGACACGTGGAACAGATCATTTAATGAACCGGGAAATCTGCGCGCCAAAAGGTGAAATCCCGTCGGTTCCCCAGGCCAACTGGCAGTGCAATCATGACATGGCACGGATTCGCACCCGACGGTCGCGTCTCTTCGATGGACATGCCCCGTCATCACCGCCATAAATGCATTCAAAAAGTCGCGTCTCTCTAAGAAGTTTGCGTCTTTCCAGCCCGGCTGAACATCGCGTCTGCTTTATGGAAGATCAGTCGCGTTTTTCATTTCCAAAAGACGCACCCCATGAAAGTCGCGTCGTAAAGCAGTACTATCTCTGCTCTTCAAAAAGAACTGGCGTTCAGTCCTTGCTTCTGCAGATCAGTTCAACAGTACACTGGCACAAGCAGACGATCCTCCACTCCTGGCTTAAAGCGCGTCCATGACAGACTAAAAGCAATCGGGGAGGTTTAGACTGTGTATCTAGACACTCAACATGATCAACTCTGGTGGCTTCAAAGAGTTCAACAGTACACTCATGAAGACCAACTCCAGATAAGATCAAACCCTGAGCATTAACTGTCCAGTCATAGAGGTGAATTCAGCTAAAATCCAAAGTATTTCGAAATCCGTCCCATTTAACTGCGGAATATCGAAAACTTTGGAGGGGGTTCTGTAGGCTGTCTAAAAATCACTAAAAGACAAGCCATTAAAAAGCAGAGTTTCAAGTTCTAGACGCGAAGGCTCATCACCAAGGCGCGAGGGCTCGACACCCGGGTCTCAGCACCAGGCGCGAGCGCTCAACACCCGCGTCTCAGCATCAAGGCGCGTGGGCTTGACACCCGCGTCTCAACATCAAGGCGCGTGGGCTCGACACCCGCGTCTCAACCTCAAGGCGCGTGGGCTCGACACCCGCGTCTCGCGCCTCGGTTATAACCGTCCTGGTTATTGGGCCAGTCACCGCCCACATAGCGGGGAAGTGGGGAAGTTGGCCCCTCACCGTGGAGCATTTTTAGGGGGCACGTTCACCCCCTAGGACCTCTATAAATAGCCTCGTTTGCTATGAGGTCGGGCAATCAGAGAGGAGAGGGGATAGACACAAGGGCGATCAAAAAGGCATCTGGCATCAGAAGATCACAGAGAGACAGACCGAGACAGGAGAGAGCTCAACTCTTCGTCAAGCTTGCTGCGTACAAGCTGCTCTTTGCCTACCTTCTCTTTGAGAGTTTTGGTAGACAGAGCTGTGCTACTCCCTCTACCAGCCAAAGAGAAGATTCCTGACGATCCCGACGGTCATCCGGTCAACGGAGAACAAGATTCACTCTCCACCGCCACACGAAGAACCCAGCACTAAACAAAGGGAGGATTTAAGACTCAACATCCTCCCTCCCTTGTAACTGGAAGGAAAAAAGCAGTTTTGTTGTAATTTTTTCATCTGATTCAAGGAAATTTTACAGTGAAGACTTCTTTCCCTTTTTTTTTTTTCGGCGCGTACACATAGCATCTAGTATAAGAACACTTTTGGTTTGTTTACATTGCTTAAGTGTTGCTTTTCTTGTACACTGAACTAAATCAATCTTAAGGGCTTGTCCTATGAACAAGATAAGGGGGAAGTCATTATCCTCCCTTAGCCCACAAACAATCTCTCACTCACTAACCCAAACGTAATTAAAAATGAGTAGACGTTATAGCCCTAGGGACATCTCGGACTCAATTAGGAGATTATCCTAAGGGGAAAGGTTGGAATTTGACTCCTGTCAAATCAGTGTTTAGGAAGGGGATTAAGGGCCGAAAGTCTGAAGGTTGGTGGTTACTTAATTAAGGAATGTCTTTGACGGATAACCTTCCACCAATCTTGCCCTAACCTGGCTGATTAGCTTGTGGTCAAAGTCTGCATTATACCTCTCATGGACAGTCTAACCAGTTAGGAGTCGTTTAGGTCATACGTCTACCCTAACTTAGTTTAGAATTTTTTTCCTTTGTTGGCTTATTTGTTTGTGTTTTATTGTGTGATATGGCTTATTACAATAATTTTTTCAATTGTAATGGTAATCCATATTACACTCTTTTTCGAATGTTATCAATCCGGCATATCATAACTTTAACCAACATAGTGTGCCGGATTGGTCTTATCTGAATCAATATAACCCATGTCCCCAATCTTATAACCATAATTTCAGAATAATTTTACTCTTCACAGAGCCAATGGGGTTTTACCTCCCCCGAGTCCAATTTTCAACCAACTTGTCCTCCTTATCCCCTTACCCAATAATTTTCAAGATTCATACTCAGTTCCATCAGTCCCAAATAGAAAACCATCATTTTTGAAAATGAGTATGCGTGAGTCCAAACAAAAATCACAAAATCTGATCGACTCATAATTTCACCACCAATTCCAAAACAATACTTCATCTTTTCAACAAAACGATGAACCAATCAACTATGAAAAGATGCTTAAAGCCATGCTCAGGCTCAAAATGCTTGTAATCATGACATAGATATGATGGTCCAAACTCTACGTTCTCACCATTTGGCCAGTTCTGATATCGCTAACCATTTTGTTAGAGCTGAGAGTCATGTTGTTTTAGAAAATAAGGTTCCATTTTAGAACAATCATTTGAACTTGCCCAAACTCCAAATTTTGAAAATGACATTGACAGTTTGGCAACTTATCTCTTTCCTAAATTGAACTTGAGAATGATATGATCATGAACCTCAACTTAGTGATTCTATTCTACTTCCTGATTCAATTATGACTCCAGTGCCTTCACCTGATTTCAATCTTTTTCCCGAGTCAACATTGGATCCTGTGCCATTCATAATGAAATTGAATCGCCCATATTTGATGATCATTTTATTGAACTTGAAAATTTTATACTTTTGAAAGTCTCAT